>JAZHYW010036452.1:0-36634 GCA_037355805.1 Ixodes ricinus
TTTCTGCCAGACGCTTAGCGGTTTGTTGGCCAGACTAGGCCGGACCATCTGGCCACACTGCTCCGGCGTCGTCCAATTTTCCCTGAGTCAGTGGACCTTTTGTGGATGCGGGTCCGAAGTTTTGGTAGTAACTTAAACTTCGAAACTTCGTGAAATGGTGCAGTCGGTCATGAACATCACATCGGCAGGTAAGTGAGCTTTAAGTAGAGCGAAAGCGGCCCAAGCCCTTGCCTTGCGGTGAAGCGTACCATGAGGTCTCGGAATCGTGCTTCGAAGATGACAACGTTAGAAGATGAGCATGCTCAACGAAATGTCGTTCCTTCATTTATTTCGTGGAGGCGGATGCGTTCACGTATTAAATATCCGCTCTAGAATGGAGTCACTTAATGACTCTCTACGAATTCAGAATATTAACAAACGAGGCGTTGTAGAAGTCGCTCAGCGTTCAGGTAACTGCGTCTTATGACGATGGCAGTTTATAACGCATCGAATCTGAAAGAAATCTCGAAATTCGCGAAATACACAGCCAGAAATACGCAAAAAAAAAAAAGGGACGAAACGACTTTGTGTTGAAAGTGGTGCTTCATTTAAAAACACCTTTGTCATCGTGAAGTGACGTAAGCGGCTCTCCCTGAAACAACCAACGTTACCACAGGGTGAGTAAAAAGGATCGATGGCTGTTTGAAGGGATGGCATAAATCGGTTTCTGAGTGTATCGAGCTGATATTTTTCACAGAGATGGCTGCAGAACGTGCATAAGGCTATAACAATTCCACGGAACAAACTTGCCCGAGTGAAAAATTAGAAATAAAAAGCTTGAAATCCCTACCTACGGGGCTGTGTGCCAACCAAAGGCATCTGATTTGTTCAACAGCCGATAATGTCGGCAGTGGTCTCTGCGTTGACAGGTGCGGGTCGACTGTGAAGGCACCACAAATACCACATTTTTCAGCTTAGGTGATTACACCGCTCGTTGTCGGTAGCATATTTTGTCGATTTCCCTGTTCGTTGAGGCGTGCCTCACCCGGCGTAAAATTGTAGGGGAGCTCGGAGGTCGCCGCCAAAACTCCGCCGGAAATTGCCGGTGCACCTCGATTTGTCCTCTGGCACTCCCCGTAACGGAGAACGACGCTTCACTCGCTCGATGGGAGCTAATCGTACCATGGAGATGACTTGCAGCCCAAAACAACACAGATGAAAGTTGCAGACAAGTGAAGAGACGTGATAACAACGAGAGAGTGCAAAGCAGACAGCGAAATGTAGTTGAAAATAATTGTTGAAGAAAACATAACCCATCTGTTTTGTTGTTCCTGTTCTATCTTCAATTTTTTGTTCGCTGTGGCTAGCGTTACGTCCGGACGGAGCACTGAAACGCGCATACCTAACCCTCCCCCGCCCGCCTCTCTCTCTCCCCGTGAACCTAGGGAAGGCGGAGATTTGGACGTAGCTTGGGTTACGCCGGACGTAACGCTAGACACTTCGTTTTTTGTTTTATTGGTAGAATAAAGTAATCATGCACTGACAATTCGTGCAGAAAAGGAGCGCATTGCTTCTGGCTCAGAAACATTGTCTGCTATTGCCGAGTGATGAGGGACTGTCCCGGCAAAGAAAAGTCACAGCATATCCACGTTGAGTGAATGATGATGAGTGGGCGAAGCTCCGGAGTGAATCGTCGGTAAACCAGCGATTCTTCCGTTAATTCGCCCACTCATCGCCATGTAAAGACGTGAGAAACACTGTGTGTGTGTGTATACAAACCACAATCTATCACACACACCACAGCTATGGCCGAACGAAACGTCTAGAAAGTCTCGCTTAAACCGCGCGTCGGCACCTTCGGGCTGAGCTCGCCTGATGCGTTTTGCAGACGCCTTCACGAGCTCTCGCTGCATCGGGGTCTGCCTGCCGATACGCCGCGCTTTCTGCCGCTTCCCGTTCCCTGACGTTCTGCAGATCCTCTTGGCGCCGCTGCCGTGCCGCCGGCTTCCCGCTCTCGTACGGCCGGATCTTGGCGACGCTGCCGTGCCGCTTCGGCTTCCCACTCTCGTACGGCCGGATCTTGGCGGCGTCGCCGAGCAGACTGATCGACGCGATTCGGCTTCCCGCTTCTCGCACGGCCGGATCTTGGCGGCGTCCGACGCGCAGCCTGACGACATGCTTTCGGCCTCTCGCTCTCGCACGGCTGGATTCTGTCTGCGAGCGCGCGCTGCCGCCGCCTTGCGCGCTCTCTCCGCTCCGCACTACCTCCATCCAGCAGCTACGAGCAGCGCCAAGAGCGAGTGCCTTGGAGCTCTATCTCTACATAAAGTTAATTCCGGAACACGCCATCTCTTGAGCCATTCATAAACTAAACCCTCGAAGTGGCTACATGCACCCAACAACTAGGGAGGGACAGACCCACGCCTTAAGGAGCTTCGCCCCTAAAAGCACGCCTGTGACAGTGTCTGAAGACTGTCTTTTGAATGATGTATTAGCAGTGTAACCACGGCATAAGAGCATGCCACCAAAACATCTCATTGTCAATATGGCTCAGGCACACCACCCACAGTCTTACAAGCTGCCATCGGTCGGTTGTTGCGCCAATCAGACGCCTTTTTATTGCTAGACGGCTGCTGTATGTTGGGATTTCAAATTTTTCATTTTTAACTTTTTACACGGGCAAATTTGTTTAGTGAAAGTTTTATACCCCTACAGCACATTTTTTGGCCACCTGTCTTAAAAAATTCAGCTCAATGTCTTTAAAAACCGATTTATATGATCCCTTTAAACAGCCATCAATCCCTTTACTCACCCTGTAGATTACCTCAGTTGTGGAACTCCTATGGAGGGGGTGCACTCCCCTCACTCCCTTCAGTCTGCCTCGCATTATTTGAAGGGCCATCTAGATTTTTGTTTCAAAACTGTTTGTTCCATAGAGCAGTGGTTCCCAAATGGGGGTCCGCGGACCCTAGGGTCCGCATGCCACTTCTGGGGTCCGCAAGACCCTCAACAAATTTTTTTTTTTTTTTAGTTGGCACGTTTTTTGTAGTTTAGTCCGGCCGTGACTAATTTGCAACCTGCTTCCGGAACTACGACAGCAATCCGCACGAGATCATCTCGGTCACCTCCTTTCCCTCTTCCCCACACCTTCCCGAACTACGTGTCTCGGGTGCCCCGCGGCGGGATTATCATATCGCATATCCTGACCAAAATGAAGTGATGTGGCACCTTTGTTTTATGTTTTTCTGCTACGTAGCAATAAAAGGCACCTGTTTCATGCTCCAGATCTGTTAACTTACTTACGTACCCCCCCCCCCCCCCCGCTGGAAGGGGTCCCCCATCACTGCCAGCGGTCCGCAAGGGGTCCCCGACACATCCATGGCTGGGAACCACTGCCAAAGAGTATGGTGAACGCTCATCTAGGCGCTGCGCTTCAAAACATATCTATTCCCTAGAGTATTCTGCAATTGACATAGTAGCCACTCCCAAAACAGTAGTGCACTGCACGACGGGAAGGGGGGGGGCAGGGGCAGGGGCAGGGGCAGGGGCAGGCAGGCCCTGGGGGAGAGGGGTACTGCTCGTGGAAGCGCGTCTAGGGGAAGCTCTGTGACTGGAGCTAACCTAGTAATGTTGACAACAACCGACTCTGTAGCGTCTCTAATAGCCCCTTTCCCCAGCAAATAGCCAGCGCTCGCCGATCAGATTCCTGTGCGCTTTGCGAGATGTGAGAAATCTCTCCTTGTGCCACTGGTACATCAAGCCGGTAGACGGGGTGGCCATGCGGCTCCAACCGAACCGTGGGGAAGTGGCAGATAACGACGAGTGATCCGGAGGAGTTCTCTGCTCTGCCTTTTTCGAAGGAGTTTGATCTGTTGTCACTTGCAACATCTTAGAGCGCCAGTAGCACTTGACAATAAAAAGTCATAAGAATACCAGAAAGATGAGGTGCTGTTACAAGCCTCGTTACGAGCTCTTCGAAGGTCGGCAAAGCGATACAATGCAGGGTCGAGGTGTTTTTGCCATACAGACGAAGTTGCTATTAAGAAGTGTAAGAAGTCGTTCTTCTTGGGGGTATGCTGATTATTCTGCAGGAAGGGTATGTCGATCAATTGCTTTATAGATGAGGCAGTAAATACGAGCCGACGCTAGTCCAGCACAACGGTGTTTGTGCCGTATTGGTATCCAAGCGTGAGAGGGCAGAGAGATGCAGCACTTCGGCGTGTCAAGGCGCATCCTTCTGACCACGTCGCCTGACCCTAGTGCGCAGAACTGCTGGAAAGGGGCGCAACTTGCTGAACAGAAATTGTGACGAGTTGTGCCTGTTTCCTGCGGTTTCTATTTGCGCAAGTTTTCAAGGCAGCCATGACCACTTGCACGGGGTTTTCGAGACCTCCTGCGAATGACGGCGAACTAGCAGAAAACGAAGTCTTTCAGCAGGCAGTTGCCCAGCCACTGCAATGCCTCACTCGGCTGACTTTACGCAGGCCCAAGATGACTGATTGAAAACTTCTGGTGTCCGCATTTGCGCTGCAGCGTCCGGGAGCGGGGATGCGCAATCCAGTAAATTGTCATAGAGATTGGTGCTCTGCAGGGTGTGTCCGAGATCTATTCAGGCATAGAAAAGAAAGGTCTATAATAAGCTGATGAATGGACTGCAATTCTTCTTACAAATGACACCATATGAAACGTAAACTTGAAAGCTTTGAGGCGAACACCCGAATGCAGCAGACCAAGCATGTGGGGTACCATTTATGAGTAGTAGCATCAACCAGAACGTTTGTTTCTGCTTTTTCCTTTTATGCAGAGGAATAACACAGTTTTCTTTTCTGAATTTTTTTCCCGAAACATATCTTAACTAAATTTGAGTACAATATATGCGCGCCTAAGGACACCTTTTGAAAAGTTTGTTTGTTCACCCTCTTTCAAACTATTGTGAATGTTGAGGGTCTTTGTTTTCTTGATCCACTTTCTTAAGGTTACTTAAAGGGAACTCTACAGTGATCTAAAACAATTTGGCTGAGGCGGCTAAACTGTCCACCTGTGTTTTTCGCTTTTCTTTGCAGCGGGATCATCTCCCTGCTTGATGAGAACCAGACAGAACTCAAGGTGTTTGCGCTCAAGAAGCTCGACAACATTGTCAACGAAGTTTTGGGCCGAGATCTCTGAAGCAATAGAGAAGATGTGAGTATTTTGGTGTTGTTTGAATGTACACTTTTCAAAAGGGCATGCCATGTAGTAGCTCCTGCATATACTCTCAGGATGTGTTGGGCTGCATCAGCATTCAGTGTGAACTCTGCTCATATTGAAAATGAGCACTATGTCAGTCTTTGCCAAGGACTCGGATCCAGTCATGCGTCTCATGCTCACTGGATGGATGGATGGATGAACGCTAACATCTGTACTCTTTGTAACGGCGCGCTAGCTTGCGCCACCTAGCCCAGAAATCAAAATACGCAAAGTATGATTCCTTCATTTTTCTTATTGAACCAATTTTTCCTTTCTTTCTGCATTTTTGTAACTGTCACCAGGCAGTGTTGGGTATCACCAAGATAACCTTTAAAAGATCATGACGCATGACGGAGCCAGATACGAGCTGCCAGATCGTGATTGCGCTGATTGCGCTTTGAAGACGGCATGCACGAAGTCAAGAGCTACCTCAAGTGATTTGGCAGTGATGTCACAAAAGTGCCTTTGACAGTAGATTTGCTGCAAGCTGTGAAGATGTCTCATGAAGTTTGCTTAGAAAGGCTAGAGGTCGAAAAGCAAGACGACGAGAGGCAGAAGAGGAAGAGCAGTGATGCGAGGGAAGCGAGTACGAAGAGAGCTCGTCTTCAGGAAGAAGAGTGGCAACTTGAACAGCGCAGTCATCTGTTCGCGGACTATGCTTGAGCATGCGCAGTCATTGATTGAGTTGGGTCTGAAAAAAAGAGATGGAGAAGATTGAGTCTGGACAAGTGTTGTTAGTGGAGGCTAATGCGAAATGGACTCAGAATCTCGAAAAAGTGAGGTGTATCCGGGAGCAATTGACGAAGTCCAATTAGATATATGTACAAGCACATTTAATATCTAATTCTAGTCACTGAAAAATTAAAAAACATCTTTGTACCTGCATTTTTATTTTTCGGTGCACCTTACTAGTCAATCCTGAGCAATGAAAGCTATTTGTACCTGTTTCTATATTTACCTCTTTGCAAGTCAGTTTTATCACGTGTCACACTGTCGTGTAGTTTTGCTCCATATGTTTTGTGTAATTTGCACATAATTTTGTAAAAAATATTTGCAACTAAAAGTTCTTTTGAAACTACCATTGAGGGGGGACACCACCTTGAAATTGCAATTTTTGAGAAAAAAAAACAAATTTTCCTATTTTTGTGTATTGTGGTTCCACAACTTATGGTGTATACTCCTGAAAATCATTATTGCAATATCTGAAGTATTTACAAAAGAAATAAAACATTTTCGGTCAGCCGACAACGCAAAATCACGGTGTTTTTGAAATGTGAAACTTCTGTTTCCTATTTTCAAACTGATGTAGCTTGCAACGGTATGCCCTAGAATGGTGATCATACTCTCATTGGAAAGAGCATTTCTTCACAGTTTCAGTATATTAAATATCCTTGTTCGAGAGTAAACTCTATTCGGGCAAGAACACCATAGAAGTCCAGCTTTCGCATAAAAGAGGCTATGCATATGGCTAAGAATCGAAAAGCCCACTCCTGATTGAACACAAAACTGACAAAAACCAGCATTCATTTATAGAACGTCACATGGGTTTGTCTGCTTTGTATTTCGATGATGCTTGCCCCACCCATACTTACTCGATGTTGGTTTGTGTATTGCAAGCACACCCAATTCCTCACTCATTTCACAATCAATGTCCAGATGCCGACAACCAAAATGACACTCAAAGAAAGCGTTCTAATCCTTTCAAACGCCATCGTACACAAATGTGTACATCTAAAACACCGTTGTTGTTTTTGGGGAATATATAGTATATGCAGAGCCGGATTAAGGCATTTCGGGGCCCTGGGCTAAAGGACGCTTCAGGGGCCCTAATGATGATGATGATGGCGACAATGATGATGATGATAATTTCTGGTTAAGGCAATGAACCTGGGAAATACTGCAGTTTTCTTTATTTTTTTAAACAATAGAAAGTAGCCTCAAAATACCAGAAAAAAATTACACCATCTTCCCAAGGGGAACTATGGGGTGATGCGGAGCATCGTGTTGGTTTCGAGGAAAGAGTCAGTTGCATGCCGACGTTGAGAGATGGCGCCACCGACTGCCCTAGCGTTACCCCTACGCGAGCCTTCGTCGCGGCTCGCGGCAGAGAAACTTGGAGCGCTCGCGCTCGCCGTTTATTTTTTTCACACTTGAAGGAGAGGAGACTAGAGGAGGAGGAATTGCGCGTGCACCGCGGTGTGAGGTACTAAGCGGACGCACGCGCAGTGCACGCAGCTGGTAGAGAGAGAGAGCGGAGAGAGTAACGCGCAGCTGTTAGAGAGAGGAAGGAGGAGAGTTGCGCGTCCGTAGTGTGAGTGTGGACTACGACGCTGCGGGACATAGACCCAAGCAAAAGATGCTCTGCATCTAAAAAAAAAATTTACCATTCCCGTCTAATTTACACTAAGGAGGCCTCCGGCAAGACCATCGCGTAGGCATCATGCAGCTTTGTTCCCTTCCCCAGCAGCGTCGAAGGCCGCGACTTTCAAAGTGTAAGCGCTGCTCAAAAACACGTGTTTGCGCGCACCAGACACGAGCCCGAGTAGGGTGAAGGGGTAGGTGTTTATAACATTTCCCTTCCTGACAAAAGAAAAAAAAAAATACAGGTGCAAAAAAGCCCAGATTGTGGGGCCTCTCGCGTGTTTTCTTCGTTTGCTCGAAGCCGCTTTCAAAAGAAAGCGGACAAGCATCCTAAGGGGCCGGTCACCCACCCAAAGGGCCGGCTTTGTACAGGGATAGGAGTATGCTACGCGAAGTGCGCGTTTGGCCTCGCTGACATCGCCATTATCTTTGTATATCACTTTTCTCGAATGCTGCGGCAAAGCAACATCGCTTTCAAAATATTTTTAGGTTTCTTTTTTTTTTTTTTTTTTGTACGGGTTTGGGGGCCTTCAGAGAGTCGGGGGCCCTGGGCTGCAGCCCCCTTAGCCCGTACCTTAATCCGGCCCTGAGTATATGAAGTCGTTTGATCAATTTGAGTGGAACTGTATACTCTACGTCTCGCTACCAGAGTTTGTGGAGCAAATCTTAGTGCAAATTTTATTCACAAATCGAGTTTGCGGAGAAAATGTTTTCCACGATAAATGGCGAGCGGCGTTAGAAAGGGTTAAGCTCAGACTCACTCAGCAAAGCCATGCTGGAGATTGGGTGTAAGCAGAAGGCACCATCTACATTCTTGGTGCCTTTTAGTTGCCACCACCACCAGTAAAAGGAAATGTAATGGTGTGAAAACTTTAAACAGGTTTTTCTCAGTTTCACTTTTTTGCAGCAACTTTCGTTTTAGGAAATCTATCATTTCAATGGATTGCTGAATGTATCCTTTGCTGTGGATGTTTCTGAACTGAAATTTAATGAGGAAGGGGGCTAGATATTTATTTTTCTATTTAAATAAAGTTCTTATTGCCAGAAAGTAGAGTTTCGATGAGGAGAAAATGCCTCATTATGTGGAATGCTTTTCAAATTGTCATTTTGCATAAAAAAAACATGAATTTAGGGTAAAAAATAGATAGCCCCCTCCACCATGTGTTCTAGTTAAGGCTGAAGCTTAGAAATGCTCAATATTCTCCAGCAATTTAATACGATAGATTTCCTAGCAAAGTGAGGCGACTTACATCAATAGCTCTGTACGTCCCCCTGTAGGTTATCGGAAAATAACCCTACCGAGATGAAATTTCATAGAGTGTATTTAGGCAACGAGATGAATAGACCCTCCAAATTTCATCAATATTGAGCAACTGGTTTAAAAGTCGACACTTGAAGGTGGTGTCACCGTTCATATGGAGTTGTCTGTATGGCATATTTTCTTTAGTTTTGAAAACCAGGTGACATTTAGCCTCTGTTTTAACATTCTTAAAACTCATATGCTGCTCCCAACTTGCTCCAAGACCTCATTTTTGCTGTTCCCAGCCTGCTCCAAACTACAGTTTTTTTTTCTGCTCTCAAGATTGCTCCAAAGCTGCTTTGCCCAGTTCCATCCCTGCGCTGCCTCGCATGCAGTGAGGCTGAAGAAACATTGCTTTCAAACTAGCACAAACAAGATGGACAAGTTTTTATTTTATTTATATTCTTTATGTAAGGATTTCAATTCCTTTGTAGTTTTTACAAAAGGACCAGGACTATACTCCATTCAGCTTTAAGTTGAGACTGCAGTCAAAGCTACAAGCACAAGCTAACTTGTGCTCTTTGCTTTGAGATGTGCCTTTTAGTGCAGGCGCTGGTTCTGCCAAAGAACGTTTCCAAGCCAAGGTCTCATACGTGAAGCCTCCTCTGCATTCTCGGCCTAAAGGTCCATGAATTGTACAAGCTGCAACTTGACGAGGTTCTGCGTGCCTCACCTCCAGATGTTCATCTTTGCATGCATTAACCCTTTCACGGTCGTGTTTATTTTTTTCTTTGAAAGATATTTCCCAGTGGTCGGGTCTTGTTTTAAGCGAATAGTACAAAGAAAGAGTCAATGTGCAGGTCTTTTTTAGTTATCTAACCAGCAGCATGTACAGTGCTTGCAAGCTGTTCAAGTTGAGTAGCATCGAATAGAAATTTTGAGGGCGAAATGTTGTCACCTTCCGTCATTTCTTTTTTCTGGCACTTCTCATTTTCTGAACCGTAGGTACTTTATAGTGCTTCTCCATCGGCTGATGATCTCTTACCCTTTGAATTCGATTCAGAGAAGCGTTAAAAATCTGAAGCGGAAGAGACGGCACTCTGATTGTCACTTTTGCCAGAGCAGTCGACATGTGAAGCGACCATCTAGTGCGTGGTCACATGTGCGGAGCATCTAATTTCATAAACATAGATAGCCACAGCTAAGTGAAACACGGCACAAATATAATGTTTATAGTTTGCCAAAAACATAACAGATAGCCGCACCTCCCAAAGAAGGGCGGAGTTTTTGCATTCAGGCGCAAACTTTTAAATTTGTAATCGCCATCGTGCACGTACGGTGATGACCATCAGAGCATTAAGGAAAGCATTCTCGTTGTGGTGCAGCGAGGTGCTCTATGAAGATGACGGCTTTCCCCAAAGGCACCTGGCAGCTCTGGTGGCTTCTAAGGTGAGTGTTCTGTCCCTGCCCCCGGCGTGCCGTGTGCTGTGAGCCCCCGCTTGCAGGTGTACTACCACCTGGGCTCCTTCGAGGACTCGCTCACGTACGCGCTTGGAGCGAGCGAGCTGCTCCGACGTCACCGTGCCGTCCGAATACGTGGAGACCATCATTGGTGAGTGGAGCTGGGCACCCAACCAATGCGTGCCCTCTGCTGCTTTTGCGCTTTTCGCTGCAAACTCCGACAGCAGGCAAGCCTGCTTCGTCCCTTCGCGCGGTTTGGAGGCTGCTGACACGCGCTAGTGATCTTGCCTCGCACAGCCTCAGCGTGCGCAACCCGATGGCAGGAGCACAATGTTTGGGGAGAGCCTCTTTACCAGGGGGATCGCGGCGTCCGGTTTAATGTTCCGGGTGGTCGAAGTTCGATACAGACTTACGAGGCTCCTATACTTTTACATAGAATTTTCGAGGAAATGTTTTGACTGTTCTAGATGGGCAATAATTTGAAATACCCAGTTTTGATGTAATTGGGCTCAACTGTACATCAAAAAAGAAAAAAAGAGGTTGCAAAATGAAGTTGGTTGTTTTCCAGTGTTACTTCATTCAACTTCTGCACGGTCGTGTCACCCCCTTTTTGCCGCTGTCGAGATTTAGAGTTTCAGTTAGTGGGAAGAACCTAAGCAAGTGAAGTAATTGAACGTGGCATTCTGCAAAACCAACAGCAAAATGCTATTGCTGTGAGGAAGTTGAGAGCATCCAGACATGTCCACGTCTGTTGTGTTCTTTGTTCTGCACATTTCCATTTTAAATCTTCACAACTACTAGCACACCCTTACTTTGGAGGTGGAGCTTATGAGCTTTGTTTAGCAATGCCAGATCGAATATATAGGAATCACTGCTACACAGTGAGATTCTTTTCTGGCTGTCAATATTAATTAAATCTCCTTTATATGACATTTCAATTAAGTATAATTCAATACTTTGCATAAGGCAAGCTAATGCAGAATGCAGCATGTGTTTGTGTCTCATTCCTAACAGACAAAACAGAATGAACCGGGATGGTCGGTTGACATATGAGTCAACTTGTCTTGATGTTATCTCAGCTTCACTTTATACAAGGGACTTCAAAATTTCCAGGTTGTTTCTGTCGTGTTTCTGCTTTCTGCTTGCAGCTTACCATGTTTCATTTTAGAAACACTGAAGCATGTGCCAATTACTAAAGAAATTATTTGACTTTTTTACTTTGGTCTAGGAACATTTATGAATTGTCAAATTTAACTAGAGCCATGAAACCTTTCCCACTTATTCCCCACGACGTGGGCTTTCTTTTGTACCAAAAACATAAATGCACGTCTCATTATTTAAAAATAAATTTTTTTACACCTGTGGTCTATTCTTGATGTTTCTAATAAAACAAAATATATTAATAAATAAAAAAAAATATTCAGCGAAATACAACTTATGAGGTTCAGTAAGTGAAGTAGGCACGCATTAATAACTGACAAATAAATCTTTCTGACAGGTCCACTAGTTTCGGAGAAAATTTTCCTTATTATTACAAAAACGAGAGTACCTATTACAAAAACAGAGCTTTTGATAAATTGCAATTGGAAGTTTGGCTGCTCATACAAAACCCTAAAATGCATAGTCTTCAGCATCATCCCCTTTGCATTGCCTTGTTTGACCTCTGCTGGCACTTGCCTCTATTTTAATTCTTTTCTTCCTTTCTGTAGAGCCCCGAAAGTCTGCTGCTTTTGGGATCCGGGTGTTTGTCCATTCGGTTCAGGGTCACTTCACAGAACACACCTGGGGCCCTAACCTACACAACGGGACCAAGGCACATTGCCGCCTGCACTGATTGGTCGGTCGGTGCTGCAACACTGACTAATCGCAGAAGGCAGCAATGTTTCAGTCCCTTGGTCCCTCCGTGTAATTTAGGGCCCCTGGTGTAACACCAAGGGCTTCTGCACTTTTTTAGAGCACAGCTCTTAGGTGCCCGTTTCCGGGTTGAGTGGCGTCGGCGTAACCTCCATGCTGAATTTAGCTGGGAAACTTAACCCGCTAAATGTTGGCGTGGGAAATTTCCCCGCTAAATTTAACGGGAGGACCAGGAAAGGAGGCGGATGAGGAGGAAAAGGGAGGGGTAGGAGGAGAGGAGTACAAAGGAGGAGGGGCATACCCTCCTTTCTGTACCCTCCCCTCCTCCTCCTCAAGAGCTGCGCTCCAATTTCACATAACAGAGATTTGTAAATGTCTTTAATTTTTTTCTTGCTTCATTGCCATTGTAGAATGCAATTGGCGTCGTAGACCGCAGTCTTCACTGTGGACAAATGTGGTTTTTGAACGCCCAGCACTGGACCAAGTTGTTTAGTGACTCATTTGCATTGTGGATGCTTCCATAAAATGTCCATCAAAATAAAAATAAGTTTTGTACGATAGGTTTCATCAATCTTACACACATAAAAAAAAAGAAAAAAAGCTTTGTTGATTTTTTTTTTGTTTTGAAGAACAAGAGACGATGCAAGCAATGTATCCGTAAAGACACACACATTTTAAAGGGCATATAGGCATAGTGGCACAATTTTTCAAATGTCTTCTAGTGCTCATTCGAACATGCTCTTTGAAAGACAGGTCCTGCAAAAACCCTGGTATATTTCTAGATAAAAATAAATAAATAAAAATAAAAACGTTTACAAAGCAGCTTTTCAGGTATTTTGATTTTGCGATATACTGTGCTAAACAATTTGAAAAAGAAATATACATATGTTCAAATACAGATCACTCTCCTCACATACTGGTTTTGCACCCTCCTCCTCTTTCGTGTCCTCTTCCTCCTTCGTACCCTCTTCCTCTGTATCTCCCCCTCCTTTTCTTCTGTACACTCCTCCTCCTCGGTACCCCCCCCCCTCCTACAGTTTCCCCGCTAAATTTAGCTAGAAAATTCAGGCCCTGTGACCTCAACGCCAATTCAGCTTCCCTGCTAAGTATAGCGGAGAAAATGACATCACATGACTTAGTGCCACGTCTCCTATAAACAAATTCAGTTTCTCCGCTAGATTTAGCGAGAAAATTAACATCACATGACCTCAACACCTATTCACTTCTCGCTAAATTTAGCGGGGAAACTGAATGCGCAGCATTGCGTTATGGGACGTCACAGACCTTCACACCAATTCAGTTTCTTTGCTAAATTTAGCGGGAAGTGAATTGGTGTATAGGTCTCTGATGTCCCATAATGCAACGCACGGTTACGCCTTTGGAGATGCTGTTATACGCGGAAACGGGTGCCTAAGAGCTGCGCTCTAAAAACACCCACCTTTTTTGTAGATTTTACCTACCATTAAACATATCAAAACGGATTGACACAAACACGCGACGCATTCTGTGCCAGTCAGATTTATGCAAAGTATCTAAGTTATAATGTTTCTATTTAGTTTTAGTTTTACTTCGACGAAGTCAACTTTTTAACCAACAATTTAGGAACGCGCACTAATTTTTGCTACAAATATATCGCAAGCGAAGCAGTGCATTAAGAACGATTTGCCTTCCTTTTCAAAATGCGCAGCAGTGGCCCTAATCTTCAAAACAGGACCAAAGGACTGGGACGTCGCCACGCGCTCAAATTGGTCAGGGTGTGCTGCTGGCCAATCGCAGCAGGCAGTGATGTCCTGGTCGCATGGTCCCGATGTGTAGATTAGGGCCCCCGGTCGAACATACCTCGGGACAAACACAATGTGACTCGTGGTGCGCGAGCGCTTGGGCTCCGGTAGCTTTGGCTTCGTTGCTACGGAAACTTGCCCCCAAGTATAGCAATACGACCACGACGCGTGCCTCTCGCCGGCAGTCAGTGATTGGCACCAAACGCGCCGCAGCATTGACGCAACAACCGACGTTGCTGTTCTTCTTAGATGGCTCCGGTTTTTCCCGTTGAGTGGCGATTTTTACTAAACCAGTATGTACGCGCAATATTGAGGGAAAAAAATGCCTCGTAATTCAGGGACACTGACTGAGCCGAAAACAGTCGTAATCCCAAATTTTAAGATGTTCATCGGAGTTAACCTTCGAGGCTGGTTCACGCACTTGCGACCGCTAATGTCCGAGTGCCTTGCAACTTCTTGCAAACGACGAGAGAAGAAACTGGTGCCATCTATGCGATGGCCATGGAACCCTTGACATTTCCATGTAATTTCTATTTTTTCGTGCAGCAATCTTTTTTTTTTTTTGGCTCGAAAAGTTGAGGTCAATGTTATATGCAACTATTGCTTGTTGACAGTACTTACATTTAATCTTGCAAATATCGCAAAAGCAAAATGCAGTTCCGGGTTCAGCTCGCAGATGGCAAGGCAGCTCTTGTTGTAAGAGACAAAACCGGGTGGTAAGCCAGCACGAGTGCGCGAAGGGTCCCTCGAAGTCGTGCGTTGCTGGGGGCCGTCCCGGCGGGGAGTGGGTGTGAACCGGGCTGGGGTGTCCGCACGCAGCCAAGTGCATCGACCACTACACGAAGCTGCGGCGCCAGGAAGGGGCGGCGGTAGACGCCCGGCTGGAGGCCATCGTGGACCGCATGTTCCAGCGCTGCTTCGAGGACGGCCAGTTCCGACAGGCCGTGGGCATCGCCCTCGAGACGCGCCGCATGGACATGTTTCAGAAGGCCATCGTGGCTGCGGTGAGCTTTTTCCCCTTTGGGATCCGCCGGCACTTGCCTCTCGAACGGACGTCTATGGTCGCTGTGGCTGCCGTACCGCAAGCTGAGGTTTTCCTGCGGCCCGCCTTTCCACACTTCTTTTTTGCCGGGAAGAAAGCTTTCCTTTGCTTGCGTCCTTGGACGAAGGCTTGGAGCACACTCTTGGTTCTGGGTGGTCACTTGCACGCCCTGCCGGCCATCGCTGAGGCCTCCGCCGTCGTCTTTCAGTCCCGAACCTTCCAGAAACGAGAATGGGGTTACCGATACTTTCAATTGCACAGGGAAAATTGCAAATGAAACATTTGTATGTAAAACAAAGAGACGGGATGTTTTTGTTTCAAAAAAATTCGTAATGAACCTTTTTTTTTTTTTTTTGCGCATTTTTTTTTTTTTTATTTCAACGAATGATTGCGAGGGGAAGACACCGTGAGAGTTGACTAGGGATTGCGTAATTCACACCCGTGGGGATTGAACCTGGGTCCGCTACGTGCTGAGTGGAGGCGTCACTAGTGAGCTATGCCACAGCGTTTAGCAGTTTGTTACATACTTGGGGGTTTTTGTAGTGCCTAACAGCCACTGCATGCGCTTCTTGAAAGGAAAATAGCAGATAACAAAATGTTGTTTAGTGCAGTCAGTGCCAGAAGCTTTTACAACAAAAGGGAGCAATGTCATTTTTTGTTCCAAACGTTTTCTTTACACACCCGGAGCCGATGCCTAGCGACTTCGCCGTGACGTGTCACAGCCTATTGCTGTGACTGTGCCGTGGATTAATGCGGGACGGCTCAATTTTTTTCAATGGGTGTTTGTACAGGAGGACGTGGGGGCCATGCTGGCGTACAGTTCCAAGGTGGCCATGACCCTGGTGCAGAACAGGGCCTTCCAGGACGAGGTGCTGCGGGCCCTGGTGAAGCTGTACAGGGAGCTGGACACCCCGGACTACGTCAACATGTGCCAGGTGGGGCTTGCAGGCACACACTCGCTTACGACGTTGCGGTTCTGCGAGAGAACGCGCCGTCTGTTAGCCGGCCCTGGAACCGCATTTCGCTAGGAGCAAAGGTGCTCAAATGAGGGACCCTGAAGGCCTTTTGGGGTCCCCAAAGGCTTTGTCGTATCGAGCACTGCCGACTGCCCCGCAGAACTAAATGGATGAAACGCTGAGTGAGTAGGGCAAAATATTCTCCGTTCCAAATCTGTGAATTAAGTTTATTTGATTTCCCTCATTCACCCTTTGGTCGCTGTAATTGTCCAATACCCCCTTCCTCCCGGTGGTTGAGGTCCCCCACTACTTCCATCGATCCAGAACGGCCCCCAAAACACTGCTGCGCTAGAGCGAAGCTTTTTCGTCATTTCTAAGATCAAATGTGCGTACCATTTCTAGAGAGAAATAGTCGTTTATAACAATGTTGAAAGTTTTTCAAACCAGTAAAGAATGCTGCGGAAAAAGGAAAAAGGAAATGCGGTATGAACCTATAGTAACAGACCATGATAGTGATAAAGTGATGAAGATATTGGTCTGTTGTAGAAGGGGTATGCAGAATACAGATACTCTTACTACAGACTTTGAAGTGGATTATGACTAGAGTCTATTTTAACCAGTGAGATTGACGAAATGAAAATGGAGATTAGGAAAGAACTGGTTTATTGAAACTTCTGAACTTTAAAAGGTAGAGATTTTTTTTATTGAGCTGTACCGATGATCGTCATCACTGTGTACTTTGGGTTATACGAGGCTCGTTAGGCACCGAGCGCTGCGACAGCAATTAGCAATATGGATGCCACCGCTACCGAACGAAAGCCGCTTAACATTTGAAATAATTACTCTAAGCGGTGATAGAGTGCAGGCGAAGCTGGTAATTAATCGACATCTAGTAAACCCTGAGATGGGGAATGAAAAAAATGTGAAAATATGGCACTTCTCTCCGCCGACGGAGCGGGGACGGCAGGGCACGTCTTTGGAACACCTCCAGCATGTACTCCGTGCCTTCGGCCACGCTTTGGCTGCACGCGTGCACGCGAGGAGCACGCTGTCAAAGGCGGGAAGTTTGTGCTGGAAGCGGAACAATCAAGGCTCTTCCATGCCGTTCCAAGCTTGTGAGTGACTACGGTGCGATGGCAAGCGCCTGTTCGGGGCGCCAATGATCATTCGGGGCACAAAAAGGTGGCGCTTTCACGTTTGCAGTGGTGGCTTGGTGTCGCGTAGCTCACTGGCCAGTACCTGAGTCTCGCCTCAGCGCTCCCATCGGCACAAAGCGAGACGTTTTTTATCGTTCCTCATCTCAAGGTTTGCAAGATGTCGAACAATTACTGCTGTCGAAGAGTCCACTATAATGGAATGGTGAAGTCTGCTATAATGGAATATTGAGCTACTTAGAGACTCTAATATAGTCCATTATATCCAAATGTATGTTATGACAAAATCTGTAATAACCAAAGTTGGCTCAATGCCATAGATAGGAAGACATACAAAACTTAACAAATCAGTATGTTATAACCGAATGTCTGCTGTAACCAGATCTGTTGTAACGAGGTTAAACTATATACGGAAATCGCGAATGTCCCACAGTTACCTGATTCGTGGTACCAGCGTGTTTTCCTGTCGTAAGTGATCATAGGGGGTAAGGCATTTGGTCGTAGAGGGTATTCACACGGGGTAGAAAGCCCTCCCTTTGCTCTCCAACATGTGCATCACGTCGTAACAATGTCGTGCCTTTGCGCGGGAGGCGTAGATGTCCCCATGAGACGGGGAGCTTTGCTTGCGTTTGCCCAAACAAGTTTGATGGGACCTCTTTGCAATCGGTGGTATTTTGTTTGTGCATCTGGCAACTTTACGGATTGCGCTCTGCGGGATACCTGCGGTGGCGTAGGGATCGCTCCACTCATTGTGGCTCATGCAGGTTGGCTCATCGAACGTTTGTTTAACGGTTTCCCGAAGGAGTCTCCGATGTTCGTCGATGTCGTCCTCAAGAGGCTGCTCGTACGACCAGATTTGGATTCCACATTCTTTGTGTTGCATCCAACCTTTTGCCCAGCATCTCTTTTTAAGCCTGAAGTGGTTGGTCATCTTCTGTATCTAGCGGTGCCGCCGTGATCGCGTACCGCCGCTTTCGTGTGCCCTCCATTTTTAACTCGTGGTCGAGGGGCAGCCGCTAAACGCGTTCTGACAACGCTGAGAATCCCTCCCAGCATCTTTTTTTGTTTGTATATTTCTCTTGCAGCCTGACTGGCGTAGACACTCGTCGGCAGCAGTTACCTGGACGTGCGCCAATAGGACTTTATCTGATCGATTGCTTCGCAGCATTCGCCGTGCGGTGCGTCCCGTCTTATGCAGTGATTGGGGTTAAAGCACGATCTGGACGGACCGGCTTCTCTGCATAGTAGCTTTTTCGTAGCAGTGGGGATTGGGAAGAAAACGTGGACGACAGGTGCCCAGTTATTGCTTGCCTGGAGCATCACGCTTGCACCGGCTGGAACGAGCGGCGTGGCCTTGACTGCGACATGTCCCTTCCCCCGTGCAGTGCCTGATCTTCCTGGATGACGCCCAGTCTGTGGCTGACGTGCTGCTGCGGCTCTTGGAGGGCAGCGGGGTGAGTTGCGCTTGATCCACTGAACCTTTGGAATTGGGGTGCGGCTGGCGCCACCTGGCCCGGTGTCCTCGGCACTTCGGCCGCCGAGCAGCAGGATCAGAAATTTAGGAAGGTTTTGGGAACAGTGGCCCTAAAGTAGCCATTCTTTTTACGCTTTGAGGGGAAACACTTCTTCTAGAGCTTTTTGATATAGCTTGTGATCCAACATAAACAAAATCTGTGCAGCTTATTTGGATTTACAATCTGACTACAAATATGTACTGTGCTTTCACACACCTTAATTAGTTTGACTAATATTAAAAGTTTAATTTGCAAAGTTTATGGGCAGGATTAAGACAAATAAAGATACCAAAATAGAAAAGTTAATGTATCTGTAAACTAGGTCTGCAGAATCCATTAAGGCATAAATGAAAGCTCTAGAATGATTTGTCGTATGTTACTCGCAGAATGAACGCACTTTTTTTCCCGAAAAATCGAGGCAAAGTTGGGGGTGCGTTCATTACGCGAGGTAAAATTTTTGCGTCCTTATTTACTGGCACAATGAACGGACCTTTTATCCCGCAAAAATCGACGTAACTTCTTATCTCTTTGCGCGCGGCGCGGCGACTCCAAAACCAAACTGCGATGCGCAAAAAAAAAATGCTCCTCTCAATGTTTTTTTTTTTCTTGCTTCCGTGTTTGTTTTTTTTTCTCCGCCTTTCGCAAGTTGTTTTGTTTGCCCACCCTGCCCATGCATTCGCGACCTCGCTGCACCAGGATAGAAAAGTGCGTTCATTTCGAGGGCTCCTCGCTTCTCTTTCCAAAGTGCGAGGAGGAGGCAGGCGAGGGCAGGATCTTCCTTATGTGCGCTTTGCTTAGGCGAGGGCTTCTCCGCTTTTCTTTCTTATCTCCTTGCGCGCGGCGCGCGACCCTGGAACCAAACTGCGTTGTGCAAAAAAAGAAAAAAAAAGCCTTTATGTTTTTTTTTTTTAAATCCGTGGATTGTTTTTTTTGTTTGTTTGTTTGCCGTCTTTCGCAAGCTGTTTCGCTTTGCTTTGGCGAGGGCTTCACCGCTTCTCTTTCCTAACTTCTTGCGCGCGACGCGCGACCCCGAAACCAAACTGCGCTGTGCAAAAAAAAAAAAAAAGTTCCTGTTTTTTTTTTTCTCTAAATTCCGTGGATTGTTTTTTTTTTTTTTGCCGCCTTTCGCAAGCTGTTTTGTTTCGCTTTGCTTAGGCGAGGGCTTCTCCGCTTCTCTTTCTTAACTCTTTGCGCACGGCGCGCGACCCAAAATCCAGACTGCGCTGTGCAAAAAAAAAAAAGAGCTCTTTTAATGCTTTTTTTTTTGCTTCCGTTGGATCTTTTTTTATTTTTTTAACGCCTTTTACAAGGCGTTTTGTTCGCTCACGCTGCCCATGCATTCGCGACCTCGCTGCACCAGGATAGAAAAGTGCGTTCATTTCGCGCGCGTGGGGGGGAGGGGGTCAAAATTTTGACGTCCGAGTTGAGGGTGCGTTTATTACGCGAGTGAAAAAAAAGTCGATATTTTGAGAGCCGACTTGGGGGTGCGTTCATTACGCGAGTGCGTTCATTGTGCGAGTAAATACGTATAGGTTTTTAATCACAATTTAAAACTTTTCAGCTAATTATTTCACAGGAAGTGTTGGAGGCCTCTAAAAAATAAGTGCTGTATTTATTATTTTATTTCAATACCCTTAACACCTTTCGGCATTACAGTAGGGGGACACGGACACACAAAAAAGCAGATAAATGAAGGGGTAATCATTTTAAACAAACTAGGATCGAAGCACCATATAGATACAATGAAATACGCCACATTTTGCAACAATGAACCCATTTTTGAAATATTTCGCTGACTTTCAAAGCAATTTTTAATGTTTCGCGACATTCAAAGCATTCTTCACATTCATACCGTATTAAACAAATCGCACAATGCACTAAACTGCACAACATTAGAATTGATGACATCTAAAGTTTCAGTCTTGTAGGCCAATTCTACAACATACTATTAGGATGAAGTGAATATTCATGCATACTGGATAGCTAATCGAATTCTGTTCTATTCGGCATTCGCTTCGAACCGAATTTAAGTATTCGTAAAATATTGAACTATTCGACAATATGAAATTATTCAACAATACAGGATTATTCGACTTTTCTGAATACAGTCAAACCCGACTCTATCGAACCCAATTACATCGAATTATTTCTTATGTCGAGAAATGTTTGTGCACAGTAATGTTACAGTGATGATATATACAAAAACTATGGTTGCATCGAACAAAAATAGCAGCTGCTACCGATATTTCGAACTGCCATTAGCGTCGTATTCTGCAAGCTGGCTTTCCCCAACTGCAGCGGGCGCATTGGAAAGCCAGCTGCATGAGCACGTTGGCTTGCTTTTTTTTTTTTCGGGTCGGTTGCGTTGATTGCAGGGAAGAAAAGAAAATATAGCTTTTGCGGAGGGAGCGGAGAGAGGGTGCTCCGTGCTCCTCTCCCCGCTCCGTCCGTAAGAGAGAATATTATTTTTTCTTCCAAACAATTAACGTGGCCGCCTGAAAAAAAAAAAAAAAGAAGAAAAACAAAGCCAGCTTGTTTTGTTAGCTGGCTTTCCCCAACACACCACATGTTGTAGGGGAAAGCCAACTTGCAGAGTCAAAACGGCGCCCTGCAGGAGAAGGTGCTCCCGCTCCGACGAGCAGCGTGCTCTGGGCATAGTTTGGCGCTAATGCGCGAATATAGAAGGCCGCGGCCTTTAGCGTTTTGGAGTCCGTCGATAGCTTAGAAAAATATTGTTATCGCGGATGCAATGAACAAAAGCAGCAGAAGGTGCAAGACTACTTCCATTGTGTAATATTTCAGCAACAAGTGGATTTTTGAGAGTCAAATTTGATAGAACTTTTATATTGAATTACCCGCTACATCGAACTGGGAACGTTTTTTTGCGACTTCGATATAAACGGGTTCGACTTACTCTGGCTTGGATTTCTGGCCAGGTGGCACAAGCTTCCGACCATTTTGACCACACTCGTGCTCCCGAACTCAATACACTTGAAATTAACAATTACAGTACTTCTAACACCAAATAAGGGCATATATAAACATATCTTGTGGTATTTGTTGCTTGTACTATTCGAACTATTCGATTCGAAATTATTCGGCCAAAATCACTATTCGCTTGAATTCGATTCGGACCCGAAATCCTCTATTCGCCCATGCCTACATACATGCTTAAAAGCTCCAGAGAAAAGGGACTTCAGTAGGAAATGTATTTAAAAAATATAATAATTGCAATCCACAAAATGTTTGTTTTAATGTAAAGTAGAGTACCCATAGTGCAAGTTAAGGTAAAAATTAATTGTACAAAATCCAAATCTAGAGAAAAACAGTAACACCCAAAAAGTGCAAAATTTTTAACAAAGTTTTGTTTTTTAAGATATTCAGTTTTTGTCATAGCTTTTTCAGAATATGGGTACCTTAACTTGTTCCTCAGGAAATTTCAGTCCAGGACACCACTGAATGAAATCTTTACACTCTCAAAATCTCAAATGATACATTTCCTCATACCACATTTCCTGCTAAAAAGTGAAACTGAGAAAAATGCATTTGATGTTTCAACCTTAGATTTCTTTTATTTTCTATGAGTCTGAGGATGACAAAATTCACGGGAGCATTGTTAGCACCTTCCTCTTTGAGTCTTGCGTTTGTTCCCCTGGCAATTGCTGCCAGTTTATGTCGTTTGTAGGCAAGGCTAACTTTTGTAGCAGGCATTCCTTGACAGATAAACTGGCAAGAACTAAGAAGCAAATCATACTACGGAAGAGCAGCAAAGCAGGAATATGATCTGAAGTAGAAGATACTGTGAAAGGGTGTTACTGAAGATGGCACAATATCACGTCACAGGGCAGGAGCAATCGTGAACCCTGTTCCTGGCCTGAACAAACAAGATTGCTCATACAAAATTTTCTAGGATTTTTTTCTGTTTGGATGTGAAGGGTTTTCCTGGCAATTGATACTTTTAAACTATGAATGCTTCTATGGGCTAAATCTAGAAGTAAATGTGCACTTCCAATGTGGGTGAGATGTTCCTGGCTATGTGAAAACCAGTATGAAGCAGCGCTAAATAAAAAATGCAAAAACTTGCTCCCTGCTGACTCGGAGGGCTGCCGACATGTCGAAAAATAATTTATTGTGAAAGAAATCCTGCGTGTTTATAAATGAAATTTTCTGAAACCATTCTTTGGAAGTTAATAAACATAAACATATAATTCTTGAAAACAATGTTTTTTCCGGAAATTTCGAATTCCGAGGCCATGTCCCCCCCTTAAAAGCTGCCCCGTCTCTACACCTGTATCCACGCACTTCATGAATAGGATCCACACATGCGGATAGGTAATATGGGGAAAGCGGGTAGGTTTCACAATGGATGCCAGTCAGGGAGTGAAATACTTTGTGGAAAAACTTCAACACAAGCCTTGCTCCAAGGCATTTCAGCGTACTCCGCTTCAGCATTTGCCTCTGAGTGCGTCGCACTAAGCTCTCTACTTTTTACTGATTTTCCTAAAGCATACCTAGCTGCTAGATTTAAAGTTTTTCTAATTAATTTTTATCTATAGTAGCATTTTGGAGTTCCACACGGTGCAGGCGTATTCTAATATACGTATATAGTCTCTACAACGTCGCGGTTGACGTGAGAGCGTCACGTGAGGACCGTCGCACTGCCAACGGCATGTTTTCGGAATGTGGTGTGCCTCCCCGTGTAGGAGTCCACACTGATGGCGTACCAGATCGCCTTCGACCTGCACGAGAGTGCCACCCAGCAGTTCCTAGCCAGAGTGCTGCAGGCCCTCAGGGCCCTGGCCCCGTCCACAAACGGGTGAGTGACGGCACATTTTTTAATTAAGGCGAAACCTTGTATGTCTTAATGTTCAGTCGACCTTTAGAATCCTTGAGCAAAAACACGTCGGCGACACGAAAGGTACCAAACGTTTCTGTGATCACTCAGAGCGAATTAGAGGCCATGATATTAAGAAGGACGACAAAGCTATTTAAGAGGGATCAAAGTGAATTCAGAGGAATTAAAAGAGAATTCAGAGGAATTAAAGTGAATTAAGAGGAATTAAAGAGAAGTAAGAGGACTATGAGGAATTGTGTGCTTGAAATCTGGAAATAACATATGAAACAAATAAAGAGAATGTCAAAAAAGAGAATTGGAAACTAAAGTAAATCATGTGTCTGTCTTTAATGCATTGGCGCTTGGGCTTTACGCCTTTTTATTTATTTTGTACCATTAGCCGTCGACGGGCCAAGGTGGGAGTGGGTATGGGTTACGGAGAATGCACGATTATGATACACATCTCAAGCATTAAAACAGCAAGCTTTTTTTTTCAAATATAAAATTGCATCTAGGCAATTTACAACACTGATGGACAAGCTATTCCAGTCATCTATAGACCTTACAAAGAGCGATAATTCAAAAACATCCAAAGAGTCCCTGTAAGAATCAGTATGCCCTCTTGCACTTATTTATAACTACATACCAGAGCTTGAAAAATTGCCTATATTATCTTTTTTTTGGGGGGGGAGGGGGGGGGGGCGGCGGCATGGCATCATTACTAATTGAACACAACGTTTTGAGCAATTTATTTTCATTCGCTGACGAACGTCACACTGACGTCAATCTTGACAACCTGTGTCGGTGTAGGGGTGCCTGTTTTGGCGGTGTGTTTCTCAGCTGGGTAGCTACGAAGCGCAGTGCCTGTCGAGCCCGGCAAAATCTGACGATGCCGGCTTATACACCGACACGCGGGCTTGACGTGACGGAGCTGCGGCGGGCGCTGCGATCGCGCCGTAGCCGAGGGTGTGGGCAAAAGGGCGCACGTTTCGCGTGGGCGTCATAGCATTTCAGCATGCCGCGAAGCTGTGTTGCTGTTAGACTGCCCGAAATGTACAAGAAAAGTAGCGGAGTGAGTTTCCACAAGTTCCCGGCAGACTCTGAAAGGCATAAAAGGTGGATAATATCCGTGGATTGAAAAGAATCGCCGCTCGCGCGAACGACCGTTTGTGCGGCAAACACTTTCTTGAAGGCAAGTGCGGCTTCCATTTCAATCTCCGTCCCGAGGCTTGCTTATGTGCAGGGAAAGCGTTGCCTGATCAAGACCACCGGGATTTTGTTCCCATGTGTTCGCGCACAGGCATCGACCAGCGCTCGTCGGAGGCTCGCTACGCCCGTGCTACCAGCAGAAGAGGATCGGCGACAGAACGGCAGTGTTATAGGCGTACGCGGAGATAACGTAATCGGCACTAGCATTCGCTACTGCAAATAAAAGTAACGCGTACACCGGTAGCCTACGCCGTTTCCTAAAAATAAAAGGAAACTCCGCTACCGCTACCGATAAAAAATGCGCAATCTATCGCTGCTTCTGGCAAGCATTACTTTTTTTAAAATTAAGATTTAGCACATTTTGCGGTTGCTTGACGACATCATGTACATACATCAAGAAACATTATGTTTGTGCAGAAACTGAACATAATTGCTTTATCACGCTTTACTGGCCTCACCTAAATACTCACGAGAAAAAACGCCAAGAAAAACCCTGGCTTGACGCCTAAAACACGGAAAACATTGAAGTGTAATTTCTTTAAGACTTGGGAAGGAGTAACGAGTAACGTAACCACGCTACTTGGAAGTAGTAACGTAGGCATGTTACCCGTTACTGTGTCGGCAAAACGTGAATCGAGTAGGTTACTACGCTATTGAAAAAAGTAACGCGTACACTGGCAACGCCAAGTTACTTGGTAACGCAAGTTACCGCCAAGACTTGCAGAAAGGACAAAGCGTTACTGCTTGTCATGCCTTGTGGTCAGTGAGGGTAGAAAAATATCATACCTTTGGACTTGAAGGCTTTCTGTGTGTATTTAATCGAATTGTGGGCTCACACACACACTTCCGCAGACCCACAGACTGCTGATCCGGCCGGCAGTGCGAAAGAGCCGACTCGAAGCAATCGTGAGGGCCTCGAGAGACTTGTACGCCTGCAACGCGTGTCGGCCGTGGAACTGGCTTGGCTGAAAAACTAAATGAACGACGCACCGCGAGGCCGCCGAGACGCCGGTGGCTTGCGGCTTTATCGGCCGGAAGTCCAGCAGGCCTTGTTTACGGCATAATGGATCGTCAAGGCAAGCGCCGTCACACGCGACAGCTTGTTTTGATACCGCTGCCGCTCAGGCTCGGCAGCGAGCTCAAATAGTCGGGCATAGGATAGTGACATACGTTCTCAGGAAATACGACGCACAAATAAAGATACGCTGCTTCTACAACGACAACAACGAGCGACGCCATAGAACGCGAATGGCGAAAACGCGGAGAGCCGGGCTGCTCTTGCCCACATAGCTACCGCAGCATGCGCCGCCTTGCGGCGGTGCTGGTAAACAGAGTCGCCTCCGTGTGCGGTCTCATAAGCCAAGATGCCGACTTATTTCTCAAGTAGACCACACCTTGGTCCAACGACGGTGTCCGGAACGCATCTGTGACTGGTATTTTTGTTGCCACCTTCGGAACCACCTTGGACGCGTGCACGGCACGGGATGCTATAGGCACCATCTGCCAGTCAAAGACACATTCCAGGCACCACAGTATAGCCTCTGTGCAGAGCGCAAGTTTGTCTGCTTCTTGCACAGGGGTTGCAATGATGTCAGAACGCCCAGCTTTTATTGTCTGTTTGATAGAAATAGCAGGTAGACTTCGAGGCATCTAGCATTGAGGTCTACCCACTATCCTTCCAATCAAAGCCAATCAGAACTCGGGCGTCATTCTGTTGTCATGGAACCGCTGCACAAGAAGCAGACTAACTTGTGCTCTTGGCCTAGGCTGTATGCGTGAAAGGTCCTGGAACATGCGGAACAAGTGTGTGCACTACAATCAAACCCACTTATAACGAACCGCGATAGTTCCGCGAAAAGTGGTCGTTTTATCAGTAGTTCGTTATATCTGGACTTCCCTTTAAAACGTTATAAATATGATAATCAAGTTGGTATTGTAGTTTCACCCTCGCCAGCTCTTTATTTAAAGAAACTGTTTGCACGATTTAACGCGAAAGCAGATTTAGCTTTCAGAAATCAAAGTAAATTGCTGCCGATTCTGCCGCGCAGTAAAATAATGAAGATTAATCACATACCTCATAAAACAGACTTTATGAAACGCATGCCTACCACAAAAATAAATGCCGTGCACTAGTCCGACGATGGTTCTTCGCTGTCCATAGAGGTAATTAATACCTGCTTTGGTCTTAAGGGGAGACACCCCTGGGAGGGTCAACTTTTGAACCCTTGGCTTAAAATTAATGAAATTTACAGGGTAGGCTGGTGGTCATGCTAGAGGGTGCATAACAAAATTTCAGGCCTGTCGGTTAAGTGGGAAGGAAATTAGGGCAGCTTCTATCAGCAACACCCCTGCATTGTTTAGTTAATCTATCGTCGGAAAACTATCACAATATTCAAGATTTTTATTCGCTAGATATGTAGCAGAATGCCTAAGAGGTGCGCCTATGGAAAGTTTTTTGTAAAAAGTCATTGATTTCTATCAATTTTCTCTTCTGCAAAATTGGTCAACTTTTTGGTCTTCTGTGTCTCCGACAAAATGTCAACATTTTTTATAAAAGACATCCGTAAAGTGAGAAACAAACTCCATAGGCGCATTCCTTATTAAATTTCAGTCAGGAAAAGTGAAGAACGAGCCTTCCCTGTATTGCCATTATCAAACGATAGATTGACTAAAATGGAATTTATACCAAAAAGTGGAACGGAGAAAAATGTGTTCAAAGTGCTCCAAATCCTACCTTTTCTTTAGCTTCGGTGGACAGAAAATAATTTATAAAAAATTAACTATGCAGTGTAAACTAGTGAAAATTTCTGGGAATATTCTCTGGATGTAGATGGATGTAAATATGTAATTTTTCAAAATCAATGTTTTTTGCAGAATTTTTTTTTCTCCGGGTAGTGTCTCCCTAAGCGTTTTAAGTGCCGCTCTTCTTGCGATGTACGAGTGTGCTGCAGTCGCCTCTGGCAGAGTCGTCTTTCAAACAACACATTGCGAGCTTGTCGGGTGGCTGGGATTACGAGGCCACGCAGTGCTGCTTGTTGTCATCTTTTTCCGCCAGCGTGATGCCCTTTTCGTTTAATAAAGCCTCTTAGTGGATTTTTTTTTTCCCACATTTTAAAACGACAGACACGAGTCAGTCCGTAGACGCGAGCGAATGAGCACGATACCAAAATGGCGAACATAAACACACAGCAACGTTAACACTCGTTGGCACACGGTCACGATGATGACGATGATGATGGGGCTAGCTAACTTCTACCGAGCATTGAGCTCTTCTTGAGCTGCATAGAGTTTGCATAGAACGAACGCGAACGCAGCAAACGCAGCACAGCATGAGAGTTGACGCTCCTGCTCTTCCTCTTCTCCTTCCCTAGGAGCGTGTGCGGGAAGGCACTCTATTAGCGGCGTAGATGTTTTGGTGGCTCCTCTTATGGTTTCCTCTCGTGACTTCATTAACTTTACGAACAACAAGTTCGACGGTGTTTATAATTAGCATGGTGGAAGCTTGAGAACATTGCGCTCTGAAACCAACACTGCCTAACACCGTCAAAATTGAATATCTTCCATTACTCTTATTTCTGTTGATGAGAAAACCTTGCTGACGTCACAGTCAGCATTCGGCCAATCGTGGAAGGCGGACCACAGCGACGCTTTTGATCGCGCACGTCGCCAATCCTTCCCGCACACGCACAATCAGCAGACTACGCGACCCGAGAGGGCGTTTTTGCTTTTTGTAGTTTTGTTTTCTCCCTGATAAAACTCCTTTATCTTTTTTTTTTTTTTTTTTTTGTGCAAGATTTTTTTTTTTTTTTTGTCCAAGAGATTTTTCTTTTCTTTCGAAAGCTGTCTTTGTGTTCGTTGTAACAGTATGATGTTTCTGAAAACGGTCGTTTTATCTGGACCAATTTTAATGGGTAGGGGCTTGAATTTGTATATTTTTTGAAAGTTGGTCGTTATAACCTGATAGGTAAACCCTCCGCAAACCTATGGGAGCGGCAGAGAACGACGATAGTGGTGTCTCTGACGGACCTGGGCCAGCTTGCTAGAACAGCATCTCGGCTGAGACTGGGTGAAAGAAAATTGCAAAGGCACAAGCACGCCAGCGTCTTGAGATGCGGTTTGAGTCCCGCTCAGCTAGGGCTCTGGCTTTTTGCAGTGCTTTCTTTCACTCAGTCTCAGCTGAGATGCTGTTTGTAGCAACCGGCCCCTGGAGTCTTCGCAAGTGGATGAACCAGTGGAAAAGTATAGGCCCTGCGACGTTCTAGACGTTTTCAAGCCCCATTTCTGTATCCTAAGACCCGAAGCAATTAATTACATTCAGTGTGCCTGCACGGCGATATCCATTAATCGCCTCTGCAACAACAATTAAAGTTTAGCGCGCATAGGAAATGGATATTTATTTATCTATTAAGTAGGCTGAACACCATTCAGAGTATTATGTATGATTGGTTCGTGTATGAAAACCAGAAGAAAACCCTTTATCTGTTAGAACTGTGTTTTCAAAATTCTACTTTTGTTGCAAGAGTTACAACATTCATTGGCAATTGCGTCTTTCACACACCTATTTTTCACTAAGACCGACACTCTTGCCCCGTCTGCCACTTGCCTTAGCATCCAGTCATTCTCGTCCACCGTACAAGTGTTGAAGTGGTTTGCCGAAGATTTGAGTTGACCGAATCGGTTGTGACAGACAAAAATTCAGTCCCAAACAGTACAGATACCTTCAGAGTTTCATTGGGCTCATTACTCGGGCAGATGACTCGGGCGGGGCGAGCATGCAGAGAACGCCGCACGTGCAGGTTTGCGGGGTGCCGAGCGACCGCAGCTCCACTGACGCTTTCTTGAAAAACTGCCGTCGTAGGACGTGACGCTTGCGTAGTTAAATTTTACTCTATCGTTCACCAGTTATAGTAGCGTTGACTACTCCGCACTGCGCCAGTTCCGCAATCCACGCGTTCCCACCGTGGGTGATGTCGGCACTGCGACGCAAGCGCAGAAGAGCAAAGGGATCGATGTCGCTGCGCTGTCTGCCAGCGAGTTTCAGACACTAGGATAGTGAGGGTGACATTTTTCTCCCTGTAACTTCCACCACAAATGTTTTAATAAACATTTGACATTGCAGCAGATTATAATGAGATGAAGCGACTACATTGTGCCCCCAAGAACGAAAAGCGTTAAGAGAAACCGGCTTTTTTCTCGAGTCACTGACGGACGAGAACGGCAGAGGAGCATCCCGCCTCGTGCATCTGGCGAGCCTCGGTGTGTGCACGGCAGCCAGCGCGGTGAAAGGCGAGCACGCAAGAGGAACCCTGTCGTTCTCACCTCGTATTGATGACCTGCAACCTCCAACTTAACCCCAGGGCTGAAAGGTTACCTTTTTAAAAATTCCCGAGCCGCTAGAAAAGCACCTTGTAATGTTCTCTTCCCACCCAAGGACTCGGTCAGCTTGGAGTGGACTATCGTCGGCTACCCGCCACCCCACTAGCGCTGTTAAGTTCGGCGGGTATAAAGACGCCGCGAGGCCGAGCGAGTGTCCGGTTTGCGCCGCAGCACGGTATCCACGGCCTCTCTGCGCTTGACATGCGCACACCTCTGGTTCCAGGGCTTCTCAGGATGCAGCCAAGACGCACGGGAGTCCATTTTCGGCGAGCCTCCGCAGGAAGAGGCAGGACGGTGAGTGGCGGCCCGCCGCAGCTCCGCTCGATAATTCGTTCTAACACGAAGCGTGTCGCGCGCCTGGCTGCTGCATAGTCAGTGACAATGATAGGAAAAAGCCGATCGTTTCGGCCGCCGGCACCAACACCCGAGCATGCGTGCACAGCCAGAGCACGGTGGAGGATGTGGGGTGTGCGCCGGAGGCTGGGCGTTCCGCAGACGCGCACCGGTCGTTCTCACTCTGTGGCTGTGGCCACTTCCTGTATCGCTCTCCCAGTACACCTTCTGCCGAAAGTTACTAATTCCAATGCAGCATACTTTCCTCTGTCCAAACGGCATTCTGCCTGCAATCCACAACTGCGTTTCCAAACGATGCGTGCATGAGCCATGGCAATGCAGATGCCGTCGGAGCCGATGCGGACGCTTGCTTGCTCTCTCGCAGGGTCGATTGCGCGACTGTTTGTACGCACAGGTGCCCGCGTTGTCGCATAATGGCGGAGCCAGTTTTGCCCACCGTTCAAGAATTGCTTTTTTGCTACGAGAGTTGTCCCTTGTGCAAAACCTTGAAAGGTTTCCCCAAACGGGTGTGTGTGATCCGTGTGCCCTATAACTAGGGTTCCGTGCTTTCGGTGTTTATTTTTCTTCACATTCGGGGATGTTTTCTCCCCCCCCCCCCCCCCCCCCCTTCCTCCCCCCCTTCCCTGGATTCGTGCCTACCTAAAATTTGGCATTTATCGGTTTTCCCCGATTTTTATCAAACCGACTCTGGCGTTACTTTCCGGGGCTTGTCGCTATTTATCGAAAACATGGAACCCGACTTCTATAACTAAGGTACCTGAAAAGCGTCCCGGACCAGTGCATTCAGCGTGTCCCAAGAGAGCAGTCCTCGATCGCTCGACGATGTCATGGAAGTATCGCGCTCATCGCCAGCGCGATTCTGGCGGCATCGGGTCAGCGGAGTTTGCGGAGGCTTGAACGACCAGGAGTCGGGGTGCCACAAGGACTGCGACACTACATTCCCTCATCTTTAAAGGGAACCCGAAGAGGTTCTGAACTCGAATAAACAGTAAAAGTAGTAATGTAGACACCTTAAGAATTTTGTTTTAAGTTTTCTTTTGATCTTATTAGTAGGAGCATCTTAATACCCAATTAAAATTTTAACGTAGACCCGCCCGTCAGCCGCCAGGATGACGACAGGCTGGACAGCGCGACGCGCTGGCTCCTGGGACGTACAGTAATACGTCAATAATACGTTTTTCAGGGACTGCGAAAAACAACAAAAAAAAAACAACGCATCACTCGGGGAAAACGTAACGACCGATAACGCTGTTGGTGGGGCTACAGATGTGACGGGAATTAACCCTCACACTGGGATTTACTCCAGAATTACTTTTGGGGTTCGGAGAACTACCATGTTAGTTAACATATAGCTGGGCATTCTTTTGGCATATGTTTAGTAACCTGCGGTCAATTTATACCGTATCTACCCGCTCAAAGGAGACCACGATTGCTACCTCTGAAGAAAGCGCTTAAAACTTTCATAGTGCCCTGCGGAGAAAATAGAACCACAAATGTTGCACGAGTGCCAAGAGAGAAATGAAACGGTACCTTTATTTCGCTAGAAATCGTTTCTAGCACCGATTTTTGACTACTGCACCCATTCCCGTCGACAGCAGCAACCAAGTTTTTCTCAGCTCTGCTCCACTCCCGGCCGAAATCGGCGTCACACTGAGCCCGCTCGCGTTGCTACTCAGTTCCATCACAACGCCTGACAGGAATGGATCCATTAAGATCCATGAACTAAAACACACGCTACAGACTAGCGTATTAAAACTTTGAAATCTTTGGAGCTGGTTAAGCTTATCCTGAACGGACTCCGATCAGTGCAATTCCAGCTCGCCGCTACCTCCGCCAACGTTACTAAACCACTCAGTTGGGAAACTGCCATGAGAGACGGCTCTGAGAAAGGGCCTGGTCTGTCCTTCGCAAACCGAGCTATGGCGCTGCACACAACGCCGCCATTTTCTCCCGCAGCGGCTTACTCGAGGAGAGCCGACAGCCATCTCGCATTTTGGCTTTGATCGGCCATATTGTGCGCCTTGAAACAGATACAGTGGAAGAGGTTATAGGGGGTGCCACCCCCAGTCTCCCCAGCGGGACGTCGGGGCCGCGTCTAGCCACTGAAGCTAAAATACACCTAGGTTGGGGACGCGCTCACCTGGAAAGCACCACTGAGGCATGGCTGCGATAAAAACAATATTAATCTGTGCCAAACATTGCAAACCAAAGATTTTAAAAACATCACGTGCCCTTTATTTTAGCACTAAACTCCAATAAAAGGCACTACAAAAAGAGCGCTTGTGCTGGCGTTTGTGCAAAAAAACATGCTTTCTAAAAGCTCTAGGTGACCACGGTACAGACAAAATAATAAAGAGTGGCTTGCTGTCAGTATGTAGCTCGGTCTCGGCAGGACGCCAGCGGCCCAGGTTTTGGATTTCGGCGAGCTTCCCAACTGAGCGTTTTAGTACCGTATGCTAGCCAGCTGGTGCCGAACAGATTTGGACTCGACGAGATAATTTGAAGAATCCAGCAGAGAGGCATACGTTGCCAACAGAAGACCGATAAGTCCGTCACGCAACCCAAGAGCGCGGGTTCGGGGAGCTGCCTAGGGGAAGATTTTGGAACATAACACCTGGGAAAATCAAACGTAACAGACGGGAAACTAGTCTATGTATCTCTATGGGAGTTAAACGGGACCTGTGCTCGGGGAAGTTTTAACAGCGGGAAAACAGTATAGAGTGAGAACGTATCAACAGGGTCGCACTGTGACCTGGATGCCGCTCTGGGACTCATCTTGATGCGCAAGACGCGAAACGCTCCAGTCCGGTGACGCGGGCTTCAGGCCACCGTAACCGGCTCTTGTTTGTCGTCCCCAGGTCCGAGGGGGCGGAAGAGAAGCTCGGAACATCGCCGCGTCTCGCCGCTCCAGCCAAGCATGGGAGACGGTCACGACAGCCCCCGGCAGTACGTAGTCTCTCTTCTGGTGCATGTTCCCGGCGGACCGCATGGTCAAACTAGGGCGATGCAAACACCCGTTGGTTTGGTAGCGGCGCTGCTGTGCATCGTTAGTCGTACGTTAAGAAAAGCGGGACGCAGCTCCTTCGCTGGCCTTCCTTCGGCGGAGTGAACGCCAGAGAGGAGCATAAGTGTAGCTGGACCCACTTTTCTCTTGCAGACTGTGCTTGCATTGTAGATGAGTGTGCGCTTTGCTGGAGGTGGTCATTCTAGCAGTACTCTAAACAGAAAGCTGGGCAGAAACTTGTTGAAGCGGGGTTTTGATACGCACGGCACTAGCTAAGATTGCAAAGATTGCTTTGGACATGGATCTGTACGAGTACGGCTCCCGGAAACACGCGCATTGTACTCGAGCCGTGCACATTGTGGCCCGACTGCGCCAAGCGTTGGCATTGGCCGACGTAACGTGGCTGGAGAGAGGTTCGTTGATTCCGGTCGGCAAACCTGCGAGTGACGTACGACGAGAAAACTGGCATAACGTAGGTCGTGATGCGCATTTTAGTCGTAGCTGTGTGTGCGGCAGCTCCTCTCGTCAAATCTTTTTTCGCCTTTGTTGTAACGGCACATTCTCTTTGTTGGTACTCTTTGTGAAAACTGCGCTGGGAATCGAGCTTGCTCATTGGGTGTCGGAACTAGTCATTCTGCTGAAAACATACGGCAAAACATCGTCGACATGTTTTTTGGCTGACTACAAAAGGAAAGTTGACGGCAAATTGCTTGGCCGTTGTGTTGCCTACGTGAAACGTTCTAGCGTCACAAATGTTTAGCGATACTCTGAGTTTCCAGATGCCAGACACCTACGTTCACGGCGCTCTCCATCAGATAGTTTAACGCTTGGCATGTGTGCACCTCATAGTTGTTCCTAGAATGAAGTGATACTACCACAAATCGGTCTGATAAACCTGGTGGATCTTCCAGGGCCTTCGTACTCTCGAGCACCTCCCTCCTCAGTGTGCACCTGTGGTCGAGCTTCTCCTTGCCCACCCCTCGGGTCACATGATCCCCCCCCGTTAACCAATCAACGTTGTGTACCTCACAACTCTCCCACCTGTCAACCAATCAGTGTGGAGCCTCGCAGCCACGCTTTGTCCAGGCTTCACTTTTAGCTGGGCTTGGTGGAACTAGTGCCATTTGTGCCAAACTGCGCCAGAATGGACAGCCTGCCACATGCTGCTCCAAAGGCTATTTGTGTACACTTCTGCAACTGTATCTGTGCCAAAATGGAGCTATTCTTGAAAATGAAACTGTCTGGCACGTTGTATTGTTGGCGATGCCACTGAAAATTAGGAAAGTACAGTTGTTTCTTAAGGTAAGTACTATGTATGAAGAGTAGGGTTCCCAGATATTTGAGTATTAAAATAGTAGTTTCAAATAATACGCTATTTGATATTCTCTTCAAAATGAACTGCAATATTCATACATTTTTAAAAATGTTGATCAGCGGGTTAGCCTTTCTTGAGTGCGCTTCTCCTCAAGCACCAGTGCACTGCAGAGAAGCAATACCGCAGAGCTGACACCACAATCATGTGACTCGCTTCGCCCCAGCGTAGCCGCGGCCTAGGCGAAAACACACCTTAAAAGTGGCCTAGCATGCGCACGCCTAGTGTATTAAGAAAAATTTAAAAAAAGAGGAAATTTTGTGATTATTGATATTTACATTGCAGTAAAACTCTTCAAAATTAAACCGTGGCTATTATGCAAGTGCATATGTTAGGTAGCAATGTTCTAACTACCTGTGTTCGTTATTTGTGCTTCTTTTTTTCACAATTTAATTAATACATTTGCTTATAACAAGCAGATTTATAAATCCCCTGAATTAGTTTTGGCTTGGCTCTTATAGGTTTAATTTTATGTAAAATTTGTTGTTTACTTGCCATCCCAATGTAGGTATTGGACTTTTGAGGCCACAGTTTATAAGTATAGCTCAGATTAAATTTAACAAAGCTCATAAGTGGGCAATTAGAAATCGAGGACAACCTTCGCAAGTTCAGCTGAATTTTCGCATAGACACTACCCAAGAGGGTCAACTTTTGAATGTATAGCTTAATATGAATGAAATTTACAGTATATACTGGCAGCTGCAAGGCAGAATGCAGTGCAAAGTTTCATCTGTGTACAGGAATTGTAAAATAAATTATAGTTGTTTTTATCAGGAACACACAGACTTTGTTTAGGAAAACTATCGTTAGGAAACTAATGTAATACCCAACATTTTTCTACCCTAGATCTCCAGCAGAATGCCTGAAAAGTGCAACTGTGAAAACAAATATTCCAAAAAGCAATTTATTTTATGCTAACATCGCAGTGAAAAATCTAATAAATTTTCTGCCTTTTCTGGCGTTGATAAAATCTTAACATCTTTCATAAAAGACATCCACAAAGTCAAAAAACAATTCCACAGTTGCATTGCCCATAAAATTCCAGTTAGGAACAACAATGAGTGAGTCTTTCCTGTTGTTCCATTAACAAACGATAGTTTTCCTAAAGGGAAATTTATGCCAAAAAGTGGAACAGAGAAAAATGTGTTCAAAGTGCTCCAACCCCTACCTTTCCTTTAACATTGGTGAACCGAAAATACTTTATAAAACATTAACTATTCACTGTAAACTAATGAAACTTTCTGAGAATACTCTGTAGATGTTGTTGGATGTAAATATGGCATTTTACAAAATCAACTTTTTTTGCAGAAATTTTTTTTTCTGGGTAGCGTCCCCTTAAGCATGGTGTAACAGTAGGGAAAAGCGTGGAGAAAGGCGCAGCAACTATTCAATATTCGATTAAAACATATTCGCGAAAACCGCTACTCACTTTGAATTGGCTTCGAACCCAGAATCCACTTATTTGCACATGGCTAAAAAAGAGTTGTCATTTTTTGTGCGAAATGCGCTCACATGAATTACAATGAATAGCTAGCGCTGTTCATTGTAGTTATTAAAGTAGCTATGGGCTTTGCTTTGGCTGCTTTATAAACAGTAGCAGGTGGAATACGAGTGAGAGCAGTGTGATACAATCCCTGCAAAGTAGCCACAAACATCTTTTACGTCAAACATGGACCAAAGAAGCCATCGGTACTTCTAATAGGTTAATTGAGACATCTGCAAAATTACTGCTGTAGGATTGTTCAATAAATAAATAAATATCTCTACTGGCCAGGTCCCCTGTAGGTAGGCACTTTCAATAGTTTCCCAACACTCCAACAACTGCACTTTTTCCACAGACTAACTTTCAAAGAGATTGTATAAAATTTTCCGACACATGAAGGCTCAAAATTGTCTGCTGTAAAAGTAAATTGCGTC
>JAZHYW010036453.1:0-12993 GCA_037355805.1 Ixodes ricinus
GCGTTTTGACGGCATCAGTCCCGACGATTTAGTGTCAGGTGATGTTCTGCAAGATTTTTCATGTTTAGCGAACAATCTATGCTTAGAAACGCATCTGTTTTTTTGTTTTGTTGAAGAGTGACAAGTTTGAGGGAAAGAAAATACAGGTTTCAGAATTATTAAATATGCATGCAACTAAAAACCTTAATGCAAATGCAAAAACTTTCCTAATAACGGAGCGGGTAGGTCACGCGCAAAGAAACAAAATGAAAGTGTTCAGTGCAGTGTTGGAACTAACGCGTTACGAGTAAACGACGTTACCTGTAACGCGTTAGTTATTTGACTAACGTACTAACCTACTCAGTTAGAATCCCAAATGACTAATGTGTAAAGCAATGTCGTTATTATTTTACGGTGTCTCACATCAAATTACGTTACCCGTTACACGTTACTTTTGATTGAAAATGGCCGCATGATTGTTTGAAAACAAAATCATTTTTATGCTGTACACTAAGTAAAAAGTGGAAAAAAATCAACAACAACAAAGCTATGTATAAACAGCGTCATTTCTAACTCCTTCGGAAGACACTTTTAACGTTACCACTACCGCGGGCCCAAAAGGCGCGAAATTATCGCTCCGCGGAAGACCCAAGCATCCTTGGTGCAGTCTTTGTAGATAAGCTGTTAACATCACCGTCGCCGTACTCCTGAAGGAGCAGCCGTCCTGTTGGAAAGAGACATCCATTCAAGGATTTTGAACGGATGTCTCTTGATATTGCCGCCGCTCGCAGGATTTCGCCTCAGCTACTCCAGCTGGTGACATCCTTTTCTTCAACACAAATAAATTCTCGTTGTGTCAACAACATAACTGATAAGCTCTAAGTTTGGAAGCGTTGACGTTCCCACGCTTTGAACCAAAAGAAGTGGCAAGGTTATCGCAGCATTGAACGGCGACCGTCACCAAAAAGATGTTACCATATTTTAGAATACCTGCCGCCGTGGTACAAAGGTGCTGTCTCTCGCTGCAGAACGGCTCCCGTTCAGAAGGTCGCCTCTCACCTAATCCTCGGGGCATCCTTTCTCCCATAGCGCCTCAAAGATTAGGATGAAAGACTCCGTCACCACCCCGGACGGCACCTTCAAATACCGTACGTCTTCCACAAGAAGGCAGGCCCTCAACTCCATGGCATTCAAAGTCCGAATTATCTATGGCTGGACGCTGTGCCCGCCTTTCCCTTCTCGCAGTTCCTGGTTGTATGCGAAGGCTACTGTACCATTCTTCTAGAGAGACACATTCGTAGTAACGAGAGTGATGGCTTTCGTCTGCTTCACCCTTACTTTGCTGCTGCCGGCGTGAAAAAAGAAAACGTTTTTGGCCGTGAAAGAGAAACTTGGTGTAAAGAGCTTATAAACGCTCGCTACATTTTTAGTCATTTATACACGTAAATATACTAGGAGTTTGAATGTGATTATAACCGATGTATGGCCGGCGCTATACTTCGTTTATAATCACCCATAATCACCTTTGGTTATAATTATTGGTTATAATAAGTGATCGGTGTGTTGCTTGTGAGCCGTTCGTGTACTGAACAGTTGTCTCTGTCATGCAACGTCTGCCTCTAACCAACAAGGCCGTTTTGGAACGCTCGTTATGAAATCCCTTTTACTGCCATCTCCCACTCACTTTTCTTCGTGCAAGATGACAACGGCCACCGGAACTCCGTTACCACGGCGCGGGCTATGTGCTATGTTTGAATTGAGGGAAACAAAGTAAGACAATTTGCTGTTTAAATGTCTGCTCTGTATGCCGGAACTCAAGCTGCTGAGCACACCCGGGACGTCGAACTCTAGTTTGAAAAAGCACATTACGTTAAGTTATTTTTCAATGTCACTTACTTTATTTCTGGTTAAAATGTCGTGGTTTAGTTTTGTTAGCCATAAGAAAGCCCCTTTCTTTCAAAATCGTTTGTTTACAGTCGATTGGATTTTGAGCTACATCTCTCAATGCTCATTAATGTACGCTAGCGAAAACTCTTCGAAAACGGTTTAGTTTACTTGTATATTCCAGAAGGAGGGTAACTCAATCATGGCAGTTGTATATAAACACGCCTATTTAATATTTGTTTAAGTTTGCGATATGTATAGACCGTTTTTTTAATACTAATTCGTGATGCAGTTTATTTAGTTACTATTTCGTTTTACCACACCACTGATAACTAGAAATTAACAGCGGTGCTTGGCATCAGTCCTTTTTGTTTTCCGCCAGTCCCTCCATCTGCAGAAGCTATCAGAGTTCACGGTGATTTCAGAGAAATAAAAGACGAAGAACACAACCCACTTTCACGACACTCCGTTGCTGAAGCAGAGGAAGATCGACCGTACGCATCAAGTTTCCGTTTCTCAAGATCGGTTCGACGGTCTTGTGCAGACGTTTGTCGTTGAGACGCTACAGTGATATGCTAACAGTCATATACTAACAGCTGTCATATAGTAACAGTGAAACACAAAGTAACCACAAGCTAACGTCAATGTAATGTCTGCTAGTCATGGCAAGTAACGACACCGGTATTTCGTTGCATTTGCAGAATGGTAACCAAGCTCTGTAACGCGTTATCTTTTTTTCCAAGCCAACGAGTAACGCTATTTCGTTACTTATTTTCAGTAACTGCCACAACACTGGTTCAGCGCAGATAAAAACCACGTGAAACCCCTGTTTTGTTAAAGAAATACTATAGGGCAGCAATACAACAGAGTGTATGCATGTCTATGATCCCTAAGGATTCCGTGAAGCGAGTTCAAGATATTGGTTTTGAAGTTACCCTTCTCTTTTTTTTCATCTGCTTCCTCGCTTCATCTGGTGGACTTGCGTGGTGTAGTTTGTGATTAAATTTATATGCATGTGTTCAAAGCACGATTGAATGTGACGATTTCTGATTGTGAATTTACTAACTTTCAAATCGCTGATTTTCGAATGCAGAGGCCACGGTTTCAAAGTCGTAGTTCTCTAGCAGTACTTTAGAGCCTTAGAGCAATACCTACTCTGCAGCCTTGCTCCTACTGATGACAGTTTAAATATAATTGAGGAGCCATTTAATACCCTTCCGCATTAACTTCTGCTTTCAGCTCAAACTTTCACGAAATACTATGACTGAAATTCTCCCCCCCCCCCCTCGGTACCAGGCCCGAGAGTTGCCTAACTTGGCACACTAATAATAATTAGTGCAATAGTTATTTTTTGTGTGTTTCTATGGATTGTCTTTGGCATGCCACATAATTGCCGAGGTACCATACTTGTACCAGGGATGCCCCATGCAAACCGAAGAAACAGCAAGTGAAGCACATCTTTGGCAATTCAGCCCCAAAGTTGCCACATAAAAACCGAACAACGAGAACGTAAGCCTAAATCTGGAACTTGTTTAGCGGTTTAGACCCAAAGAGGCCAAGTGACATTGAGCCACTCGCTGTGAAGCCTAACTTTGAAGCTTGTTTGGTGAATTAGGGCCAATACCCTGATCCTGGCCAAAGAAGGTGAAGTTTGGCTCTACCTTGACCTGTTCGAACTTTTCAGGGCTCGAAATTTTCTCACCAAATTTAGGTGCAAAGAACGGTGCTATCTGAGTCTGTGGAGTGAGGTGTTTAGATGTAAGAGCATTTCGCAGCAGTATTTTTCAAAACATGTTTGTCTTTAGCTACATTATGTTTATTAGGCTGCGTCGCTTTGCTAACAACTCTCGGTATATCCCTGGGTTTATTGCTGCCAATAAAGCAACGAAGGCTAGTAAACAGGCCTTCGTTGGCTTTTCTCCTGTATAATGTTTATTTTTATTTTATAAATATTTTATAAATATTTAGCTTCTCTTCTGTATAATACCCCCGGGCAATAAATAAAAAAAAGAACTGATGTAGTTTTATTATTAGTGTTGTTTCTGTCTCACGGAGAGGAGAACTGGAGAAATGTGAGGAACACATATATACGCTTTTACATATTGGCGCGTGGAAAAACATGGCCGGATCTGACGAGCACTTGAATTAAGAATATGACGTAACTAACAAGACAGACGCAAATGTACAAAGGAGCTGGTGTGGTTTAGACATACTAAACCCGGTGGCTATGTGGGTTCTTCTAATTTTTTTATTAGAAAAGTTTCTTTTGGCATTTTGATTAACCATTAAGTTGATGTCCATTTAGGGAACCTTTATTTGGCAATGATTTCATTCTAACGAATTACGATTACTGGTAGTTGTTATTTTATATTTAAGATTTAATAAACCACAACTCAAAGATCATATTTTTATTGTCTCGTTATATTATTCCTGCCTCAGATAATTTAAGTGCGTACCGTTGTGGATATTTTAATTTTAATATAATATGTATTAATTTATTTACATAATTACAGATGCGTTCATGTCTCGTTAGCATAAACCCCGTTTATATGAATACCCAGCTACATGGTCACCATTTTCGGGGGCAAACTGGTAAAATACATGCACTTTTTGTCTCGTTAATATGGACAACTCACATTGTGGACAATTTTTTGTGGGAACGGAGGGGTCCATATTAATGAAACGTCACTGTACGCCTGCCTTCCCTTGTGAGGTGTCGTAGAACCTGGTTTTATGTTAAAATAGAAGAGTACGACAAACATTTCATCAATGCAGAAAACAATTATGATATGAATCTCAAAATAAAACTAAAGAAAGATATGGTGGGATTCCTTCGCACTACAAAGCTAAATTCACGAGAACAAAGTAAAACTAACCCCGATTATTTACTGAAGCCCCTTATTAATTTTGCGGAAAGGTAAATTTTTAGAACTTTCGAAAAATGAAAGAGTGTTTGTCGTTTGCCCCAATTTTCTTGCCAGTTGGATAGAAAGATTGATTTTGAAAGGAAACGACCGACAGAAAAGCGAGGGATGATTGATTTCGAAAGGAAACGACCGACAGGTTAGCGAGGGATATTCTTTCGGAGCGACAACTGACTAGTGGCAATCGGCGCAATCTGTAGCAAGAAAGTTTATTTGTTGTAGGCGTACAGTGACATATCCATGAATGAAGCACGTCACTAGGCACAGGCAACTCATTTTGTGTCTTGTGCTGAATCTGATGAGGGTAAGTAGAAAATTCGACTCGTTTATTTTCTAAACTAGGAAAACAGTTGTGTCGTTTTTACTCCTGTTCACTCGCGTTTAATCGTGTTTATAACTAAGACGCGCCGCTGCAAACCGCGGCGCGTCTTTAGCTGTAAACAATGAGTATAAACGCAAAGCGATGTGCGAGGTAAAATGCGCATGCGTGGAACCATCTGCGAAAATCACACCCCCGACCAGCTTTTGCCTTGCGTACGCACAAGGCTTCTGAGCTGTCATGTCAGCTCTCGTGTCAGGTGACCTGTTGTGCGGCGAAGGGGCGATAAGAAAGAATGCAAGGCTGCGACGCGCGAGCTCAATTACACTTTTTTTTTGTCGCTTTAGAAAAAAAATGATTTTGGGTAAACGTTCAAAAAATAAAAAAGGCAATTAACTGTTCTTTAAAAGTCGTTTTAGTCGTAATTTCTTGGGATCACCTCATGCATTAATAAACGGCTGTTTAGGCAGCAAAACTGAGAGTTTACACAAATTTGATTTTCTTCCATTAAGTATTTTGTTGTACAGCTTAAAACATTTTTTCATTTGTGATACATCTTCAGGGCTTCCATTAAAAAAAAAGTTATGTCATCCAGGCGCAAAGCAATCATTAAAAACAGATAAGGAATTGCGCAATTTTTTTTACATTTTGTTGAATAAGAAAAACATTTTAACAATATAAATTGCTCAATATTCACAACATATGTCAGCTAAAAGCCGTTGAAAGTTTACAAAATAAATAGTGAAGCGTTTGGACAACAAATTGATTTTTAATCGAAGGTTGTTTTACGCCCCTTTAAAAAAAAATAAAACCACGCTCACGCTATAAAAACAATATCAGCGCAAAAATATTTTAGCTGAAGGTTAAAAACCTTCGGGTAAACAAGCATAATTTTTGTTTTCAAATCAAAATTGGTCGAGCGCAACGTCGGCCCGTTTGGCGTGGAAATGCCGTCTATGGTGCTTATCTCAAGGCATAAAAAATGCAACGCGGGCATAATAAATAGTTCTCAACTGGGCGAAACCAAGGCACAAAATATATTAATTGGGGACTTCTCTGAAACACAAAATAGGTTTAACATATTTACGATAATGAAGCATTTTTAATATCTGAAGCATACTTTTATACTTTATTGTGTTTATTATGTGCCTAAGTGATTTGTGTCAATGCGCCGCGCACGTTAACCCATTCTGGTAATCAAGCTGAACATTCTGAAAGTAGTTTTTAATACATCATTAATTTACTAAAACAGTTATCTTGAAACATTGTTCTTCAGGCTACGGTGCTATGGTCGCCATCTTGAACGAGGCAGTAGTTAAACCGGCAGATGCACGTACGTTTGCAATAGGTCGCGAGTATAAATTTTTGTGCATAACATTTGCGTTCCTTCTTCAAGTCTGTACATCTCGTCAGCCGCGTGACTTGGCTCAGCTCCTCCGAGTTTCGGCCTGTCATTCTGCTGAGGCCGTTGTCGCGATATAATATACTGTTGTCGTGATATATTATGTAGACAGCTCTGTTATGAATGGAGGGCTCGATTTGTATTTCTTACTTGAAACCTTCCTGGGTAGAGAACTCTTTTTTTTCTTGTTTCGCGAATCAAGTGTTGTCGTCTTTTTTTAATAGATATATATATAAAAGCCGAGACGCGTGCAGAAATGCTACCAAATTAAGAGCGCAAGGAAGAGCCTTTTTAGTCATGTACAACCTTTATTAGCATAGCGATGGAACATGTGACGCAAAATTGTATAAAAATGCAATTTAAAATTCGCACGTTTTATTTTACCTAAAGATTTCAATCGTTCTCCTCTTTCCCAGAGTTCCATTGTAACCATACAACTTTTTAGACGTGTTATTAAACAACATTTTATACTGTTGTACTTATTCAGTCTTCTGTTGGGCGTAAGAACTCACGCCAGAAGGTATCTTTTAAGCTAGTGCGATCGTGCTCGTGCCACGTACGCGTTGTACAGAGCTCTGTAGTTCCTGTTATTTCTAGCTATATTCTAATCATAGCGATGTCTGGAACTCCCGAGTTCTGATATTGTTATAATCCGGCGGCGGAATTGTTTTAGCACATCAGAGTATGATGTGCTAGATAAAACTCCGCCGCCATCTTCAGAAAAAAAAAACATCGAAGAATTAAACCTTTTCCTCCCTGTCCTGAATGGTATTCCACTAGACATGTGATTTATAAGCAGTTGCGTATTTATGCATATTTTAAAATTTGTAAAGTGTCTAATTGAGCGTGTCTAGCAACTGCTACTTTTTGTCGCGGTTGGTAGGAAAACAGTCGCAATGCGTCACCTTACCGTCCAAAATAGGGTACAGGTAGTTCTTTGGTCCACAGAAACCAGGAGTATGAGGCAAGTGAGCTCGAAGTTTCAAGCCACTTTTCGTAGGCGTCCACCCACCCGTCGGACTGTCATGCGCTGGGTACACCGATTCAACAAGGAAACACTGTGCAGACCAGGATGCGAGTACTCGAAGAGGTCGCCACAGCAGAACAAACGTCACGCCGTGCTTGCGGCATTTGCATTGAACCAACGGCTGTCCGTGCGACAAGTCGCAAGACAACTTGGTATAATGGAAAGTTTCGTCTTGAGGGTGATCCGCCAACAAATGTATCCGTTCAAGCCACAGGTCCTGTTCGAGCTGCAACCAGATGACTATGAACGGCGAAAGCAGTTCTGCGTGGACGAACTTGGGCGCATCTCCACAAACAGGAACCACCTTCCGTTTCTATTTTTCACGGAAGAAGCTATTTCCCACCCGGATGGGCACGTGAACAAGCAGAACACCCGCTTCTGGTGCGAGACAAACCCCACTGGATCACTGAATAGGCTGTCCAGTCACTAAAGGACATAGTATGGTGTGGACTTTGGAGGGAAGGCGTTGTTGGTCCATTCTTCTTTGAGGGCACGGTCACCGGCGACGCCTACCTTCGCATGCTCCAGCAGGACTTCTTGCCGGAGCTGGAAGCTTCGCGCATGCAAAGGGAGGTGTGCATCTCCTCAGCAAAACGGAGCACCCCAGAATTACGCCACCGCAATGAGAGACTGGCTTGACAGGACGTTTCCCGGCAACTGGATGCGTCGAGGGTCACCGACAATGCCCTGGCCCCCACGGTACCCTGACCTGACTATTTGTGATTTTTCTTTGTTTGGGGTTTCGTGAAAGCCCCGGTCTACGCGGTTCGCGTGCGCACGATGACGGAACTAAAAGAACGCATTCAATCCGCCTTCGATGGGATCACAGACAACGTGCGGGAGGCAGCCTTCAGGGATTATGAGCGAAGACTGCACAAGTGCCTCAAAGTTCGAGGTGGACATGTGGACTGAAGAACACATATTTAAGCATTTTGCACATATGACCAGCGGCTTTGACAACCACGAAAACTGCGGGCTTCTGCTGACAGGCTCTTTTCAGAGCCATTAATTGCTGTTTGTCTTGAGTTTGCTTAGGTAGACTCCCGTGTCTCAAAAGTACGGTCCAAGTAGCGTCCAAAGTTACTGATTGTGGCTTTTTCCCACCAACCGCGACAAAAAAAGTCTCGGGAGCAGCGTCGGAGCATGCAATCGACCAGCGAAAGGAAGCAGACGACACGCAGACGAAATTCGCCGGCTTCAAGAGCGCCGTCAGCTCCGTCGTTATGCAACCGCGTTTTCTTTTATTTTTGTTACTTGAAGTTTTGCTATTATTGTCTGCATTTATTCTCAAGCGAAAGGTAGATAACAAAAAAGATAATGTTCGTGTTAATAAACAGCGGTCGACGCGGGAACTTTCGATATTTCTTTAAAAGCAAACCGAAACCAGAGCTCTGACCGAAACAAGGAGGTAGCGCCATCTATCGAATACGAGTGTCAAACAGACCCCTCACTACGACTTGGTCGTCTGCGTCGCCACCCGCCGTTGGCCCAGGCCTTATTTTTTCCAGAAAAGAATCTACGCTTTGTAATTTTACAAGAAAAACCGGACCTGTGAAATACACCTTTGACGATAAGTTTAGATGGCTACGTGCAGGCGTCGACTTTTACGGTACATCTTAGACCGAGCCTGGTGACTTGGACCACCCCATATATCCCCACAGCGTTTATTGTAGCTTCCAGAAATGAACCATTGCTCTTGGCACACTTTGGTGATGAATAATAATAATATTAATAATAATAATAATATTAATAATAATAAAAAGAAGAAGAATATATGTGATTTTTAGACGTTCACTTGTACCGCGCATTCTTCCGTTTATCAAAATTGCATATATTATATTTTAGACTGATATGGTCCGTTACTGCCTGCTTTGTGAACGACAGACGTTTGATATCACGATTTAAAAGATGATTTCGTTGCGAATGATTTTACAACGATTATTAATATCATACCACATTAGTACCAAGTAATATCTAACTTCTTTTTTTTAACGTCTTATTGTCTATAAGATGATGTTCACATATGCATGTAAGTTTAAGAATATGCTTTATAGAGAAAATATACCACACCACAAGTAGGCAACAGTTTGCCGAGCGGCGCTTACACCGCGCGCGGCTTCAAGGGAGGGAATATTTGTTTATGGAAAGACGAAGAGATTAATTTAACTGAATGATGCCGCGTAGGTGTTACGCATTGCAGGAAAAAGATATATCCCGCGATACAAGCCTACGGAGCGCAGTGTATTCTGTTTGCAGGCAGCCGTGCCACATTCCATTTCAGGGCCAGAAGAGAAGGTCCTAAAAAAACGAGCCTATTGAGAATTTTATTGCATTACATAAAGGTTTTGTTCATCCGTACGATGAAAGAATTACGGGAGTTACATATAGTCGGTGACAGGTCAAGAACGAAGTGAAGCCCCTCCCGCCCTTTCCACTTCAGCAGAGCAAACGGTGGAGTGGAAAGGGATGGAAGGAGCTTCCACTTCGTTCTTGACCTGTCACCGACTATAGAAAGTTGATGCGAAGAATAAGTAATATGCGAACTGCTGATAAAGTATTGACTTCATTGTATTAAGATTTAGGTCAAGTTCCAATTTTTACACCACTGTCTTACAAATTCAAGATCTACGTGAAAAGTTAGTTTACCATGAGTTGTTAGGTAGTTCTCTTGATGACACCATATAAGTGAATAAGTACACCGAAAAAACGTAATTGAAAAACTGTTTTTATCCGCACAACAACATCTCAGAAAACATGTACCCTTCGACTCAAATTACAGAGCCTACTGCCGCTTTTACTTTTTCTCCTATGAGCATGTAGCGAAAGTGCAATGTTGTAAACAGGTTCAGCAACTTTTTATAGCAGAACTGCGCTTGCGGCGCTATAATCGACGCTGTAAGTTCGTCCGTAGTTTGTAAAAGGCGTCTTCTGATTTATTACAACTCAAGGACAACATATCTCCCCTGGCTATCTCCGAGTCTTTGTGTGTATCTATGTGTACACGCGTGTTCGTGCTTATATTTAAAACCCAACATTTCATCGTGTTCTTTTCTTTACTGCTTTCCCATTTCTGCATTATTTTTTCAACTTTCTTTTTCATTTTTTTACGTCACATTATGGGCTTTATTGCGCACTACAAATGATGTACTCTGCATTTTTATTAAATTTTCTCCTCCTTTTAGGGAAAGAGGTATCTTTTTTTGTCAACGCGAACGTTACGAATACTCCTCCAGCTTAATTACAACAAAACTCTAGATGACTCGTAGTAACTTTAAAATAAAATGAAAAATGTGCAACGAATGCTTCTGCCGAGTCATGCCCGCACACAAGCAAGGTCGCCTTAGGCGGCTCTAACAAAACGCAACAACAGATAAAATATTGAAACGCCTGAAGTTGGCAAACATTATAACGAGGATTAGTGCCGCAATCCGTATCGTCTCCGGGAGTATCACCTAGAACGGCTTAACTATACAAGCAAGATATGACGCAAGTGTGCGTCGTCTGCTACAGCTGAAATTATTTTCGATACTTACAACTATTCGTTAGGTTTTTGTAAATTTATATTTGTGGTAAGAAATCTTAAATGGATTGAGGAAAATTCTCAAACAATTCCCGTTCAAAATAATACTATATTTTTCTGAATTTTATTTTCGAGTGTATAGGGAAGCTTCAAAATATTGCTTCAATGGGGAATTATTTGAAAAGAATTTGAACACAAATACAAAGAAGTTAGCCCTATAGAAAATTAATCTATTTCCTTTAGCAGACAATAGATCATTTGCTATATTACCCAAGCATCAAGGAGAATGCAGGGATTGGTGTTCCACGTGCCACACGCGCACGCCGTTCACGTATAAAAGATTCGAAGTGAATAACCAAAATAAAGCGTTGACGAACGCGCGTGCGAGATGCCATTTGTCTTGGGTATTTGCTTTAGAAAAGTTACTACTGCTGAGGCCAGCACGTGCAGCGCGTGGAACACCACTCCCTGCATTCTCCTTGATGCTTGGGTAATATGGCAATAGACCTGCTAAGAATATCAGACCAGCTACTAAAATGCTATCCAAGAAAAATAGATCTCCAAGGATGAAATTCTAAAATTTAAGAATTTTAAGTCAGACTTAACGACTAAACGCCTGGAGTTTTCCTCTCTCATTGTTTATGCTGGGTTACTAGCTTCATAAGAAATAATCCCTCGAAGTTCGTGGTCAGTTAGAAGTCTACATTCAGTTATGACACTTTTAATTTGTATATATTAAAATAAACTTTTTCAATAAAAAATAAAAAAATATGAGTGAGCTAATTAATAATAAAAGACGTAAATACTAGACTGTATGTGTCTTTTATCTATATATTAATAAAGCACAAACCTAATTTGTTGCACTACAAACAGAGAAACGTAGATTTCGTAGAGTGATGTCCTCGAAAATATCCAAACTTGAGTTGTTGTTTTTATTACTGCGCGTTACGTTTGCAGGGATAGATATCACATTCTACCCTATGATATTAAAGGTGGGTGGGCCATTCGCTTGCAATCAGAACAAGTTGTGTTACTCAAGTGTAGAGGCAACGTTTGACCGCGAACATGAGCCTAAGCACAGCCACCACCGGTATTATTACTGCGTCCGCGGGACCGCAGCCTTAAAGCGTTTCATGAAAGTAGACTCTCTGTACATTTTATGTGCATTGCTTTAAGTAAACTGTTACACAAATCTGTGGCGCGGCAGTTCGTTTTATTTACATATAATATAAGAAGTGTTCTACGAAACGGTGTTCCAAAAAGGCGTTGCTGGAACGCGTTCCTTTTAGGAGGAGCGAAGGAACGACACCGTTCTATATTTCATCGGTGGAACTACAACCGGAAGTTGTTACGTGTTTCGGAACCTAAAAGGGAACGTTTTTTTGTTTTTTTTTCTGTTCAGTGAGGTAATTTTAGAGGGCACTTTTTAGGCGCCCGTTTCCAAGTTGAACGGCGTTGCCGTCGCAGTCGGCGTAACCGCGCGTTGCATTATGGGACTTTTTCATAACGACGTCACCCGTGACGTCACGTGTGACGTCACAAGAGTAAAAGTTTCCCGCTAAATTTGGCATGAAATATTTGCTCTAAATATAGCAGGAACATTTTCCCGCTAAATTTATCTGAAACGTTTTCCGCTAAATTTCACGTGACGTCACATTCATTCACGTGACATCACAGGTGACGCCACTCAACCCTGAAAGCATTTTCCGCTAAATTCAGCGGAAACATTTTTCGCTACATAAATGTTTCCGCTAAATTCAGCGAATAAATGTCTCGCCAAATTTAGTGTAACAATTTCACCCTTGTGACGTCACACGTGACGTGTGACGTCACGTGTGATGTTACGTTTTGCCCAACGCCAAAGACTGGCATATCTTTTTATTCCGTTTATTTAATGACTAGATCTATTTTGCTACTGCAACTGAAATCCAGCGCCAG
>JAZHYW010036454.1:0-103939 GCA_037355805.1 Ixodes ricinus
ACGCAAGACTTCCAACTTGGGACCCAGACCAAGAAGTGCCCCGTTTATTGCCACACCCACATATATACACACATATCAGGTCACATGACGATAACCGTACGCAGCACTCCTACGGCGAGTCATCTCGAAGCAGACAGTAGAGCGCGATAACTGATAGCCACGCGCGTCTTAGGTTATACCGCAGGAGCGATAACACTACACTACCATTGCAGGGGTTATGGTGCGGTCAGAACGCCGAGCTCTGATTGGTTCTGAATGAAAGATAGTGGGTAGACCTCAAGGCAGCTTTCTTTGAAGTCTACCCACTATCTTTCAATCAAAACCAATCAGAGCTCGGCGTCTTTCTGACGTCACCAGAACCACTGCAAAAGAAGCAGACGAGCTTGCTCTCCGAATAGCTTTCGTGATTAAACGACTATCACTATTTTTTTGTTTTGTATAGTAAACACGCGAGAACTGTTCTTCAAGAAGTGTTTTAATCGAATAGTTTTTGATCTCATATCTAAGGTTTCTACCACAGCTTTTTCCACTGACTCCGTGGCTGATAATCTACTGGTATAGTTATTAAAAATAAATCTAGCTGTAATATTGTTTTGACTTTCTAGTTATTAATATAGAATAGAAATAAACAAGAAAGTATAAAAAAACTTACAGCTCGATTTATTTTTACAAGCTATATCACTGATCATCAGCAACGGATTTAGTGGAAAGAGCTGGATTGCAAAATTTGGATACGAGAGCAAAAACTATTTGATATAAATTTGCCTAGCTACAATACTTTAAGCGTCTCTCTCCCAGTGGAATGTTATAACTATTTATTACTTTCATCATCAAGATCCTCCCGACTTAACCATTACAGGGCAGTGACACAGTGCAGGTTTAAAAATAACTACTGGGATATATTTCCTTTCTCCGGGCCATACAGGATTGAAATAAACTCAAAAACAAAACTTACAAGTTACCATCTTTTGCTCAATTCGTTTCAGCAGCTGACTTAAATTTGTTTATAAATTGCTGTTTGGTTAGACTAGCGTTTGTTAAGTTCACGTTGTAACCACTCCTACTATGGCTTTTTGAGTGGAGCCAGTAGTATTATAAATACAAGTCAGTGGCGAATTACTAGGCAATTGTGTTGCGCACGTGAAATGTTCCAGTATCACAAACATTTAGATCATAGTGTATCCGCACGTCTAGCCTGATCGTGATCAAGAGCACCTACGTTCACGGCGCTTTTGATCAGAATATTTAACGTGTCTCATGTATACATTTGAAATGATAAACATGGTGATCTTCCTGAAGCTTCTAACCCACCCGAATGAAAAATCCATCAATGTAACCCTGTTTGGCAGTCAATGTTTTCTAGCGGACCGCTAACTGTGCCTGACTGTACGTCAAGCAGGTCTGATTGGCCAACAAGTTACTCTGACCGACAGTCAAACTCCAGTCAGACTCCACTTGTCGGCTTTCTGATGGTTTCCTGGTGGCAGTCGGCCGCCGCGAAATGCCGTCAAGATTTCTAGGTGGCGATTCTGATTGTACATCCATTTTCTCTGACTGTACGTCAAAAAGTGTTGACGTGCAGACAGACGTATGGTCAAAGGACGTAAAGTTCGTTGGGATACCACTATTTCGTCAAATCTATGAATACGATAAATAATCTATGCACGAGAAACCGATTTCGGGAAGTAAGCCCATAAAACCGCTGATGCTAGAGATATGAAAACCAGGGCGCCTGACAACCCTGATCAGAAGCCCGCCGAAACGCCGAACACGCCACTTTCTACTTTCGCTTCGCCCATAAATGCTTCACCGAGCTTCTACGAACGATCGCTCTTGACTCATTTGGTTTGCCTGCTGCTCCATCCTGTCGATCCTGCGGGCTCTATTATGTCTTATGTTTTAGTAGAATTTCTCCTCGACAAGACCCAGTCCGTCGTGAGTTCCGACTATGTAAGGAACTTTAGCGGTATAGTTGAAGACGACTAGGTGTACTAGGTCTACTGGGCCGGAGGCGCGCGAACAAAAGAAGGGTTCTACGACGCGAAAGTGCTCTATATGGCAGGTGAGTAGAACTGAAGTACGGCGATTGATGTACGAATGCTTTGCATAACATGCTGGAGGCATAACTGCATATGCAGCCGAAGCATTCTTTAGAGCGATGCACTCATTGTCGGAACCTCGCGCTGCAATACTGAAATGCTCTTGACTCGGTCCGAGAGGTTTAGGCTAAAACGTTTATACCTTTCTGTCTGGTGTGGGCTATTGGCCATACCGCTGTGTCGCAGCTCATTATTATTGTTTCATGAAGAGCGCAGACAAAAAGCATCCGCGAGCGTAGTTCACATATGTCTGCTGCTCGCGTTCGTCCGTGGAAGCCAGGGCTGTCTGTCGTAGCATGCACGCTTGCGCTCTAGCTTCAACGGAGTCACATACGTTTTGTGAATTAAAGGATATACGGTAGTCCCGAAAGGTTCATACATCGAGGGCATTTTTTTTCAACATGCTTAGGGTGCATGTGGGCGTGTTTGTAAATGAATGTCCTTTTTGCCTTAAAAACGCGAATTGCAAAAGTAAAAAAAAATAATATAAATAAGGACGGGTACACATTTTTCTTGATTTTGGATGTTATGAATGTATACATTCATTTTAAGGACTTGTGAACCGTTTCACAGTCATGCAAGATGGCCTCCTCGGCTTGTGAACCGTTTCATAGCCATCCAATATTTGCCCCCTCGGAATGGGAGCTTTTATATAGATGCTGCCCTTGCTGATGAAATTTCCTTGGCGGTGGCAGTTAGACGTCATCTGATGGACCATCAGGGCACGTTCCACCAGGGCTGCTGACCGGCAGTCAGTGTCCCAAGTTACGTACCTTGATGGAATTTCCAATAGGGTGCTCCTCTTCTTCCACCTCGCCCCCTCGCCGACCTCTCCTCCTGACTCCGCCCCTGCTCACATGACCTCCCAGTTGACCAAGCAGCGTCACGCACTTCACTCCTTCTCTTCCACATGTCGACCAATCAGTGTCGAGCATAGCGGAAGCGCTTTTATCCAGGCTTCACTCTTTGCATCACGAAACGCCGAACACCTAGCCGAAGAATATTTCACGTTAATAGATGCATAAAAACACGCATACTCTGTATATGATGAACTCAAATGGCACGTTTTAAAACTGTGCTAAAATAAACCACAAATAAAGAAGTTCTCACACTTGTGGCCGGGCGGTGTAAAAAAAAATGTAATGCCGTATTTCGGGAATTATTTAGTAGCTTCATTTCCCTGGTACGTTCGTCTTTCTTATCTTACTGAAAGCTCTACTGAAAGGCCCCTTGGGAGATGTGCTGTTCAAACGTATACGCTGCATTTATGTGTAAAAAGAATACATAAATAAAAATGCTGCGATCATTTAAGGAACGTTTTGATTGTGTTTTGCATAGCTCAAGGATTTGGTTCTCGTTGTTGTTTTTTTCGTACATACGCTGCTGCTTTCGTGACTGCGTAAAGAAAAACAACAAATTTCGTCACGCAGACAAACGCACCCACTGCAAATATTTGCCTCAAAACAAAAAATTAACGTTTCAAAAAAAAAAAAAAGGGGCGATATGCATAGTTGTAATGGACCCTCATATTTTGCTAGCTGGGGGCTTTCAGTCGTAAAAAATATGTGTAGTCAGTCGCTCCTTTTATCTGCTTCGTCGTAATATTTCGCTGGCATGGCGTGCAATTGGAATATCAAGGCGTTAGTGATCTGTGCAAATGACGGTAAACCCATTTCTGGAAAAGCGTTGTTTAACTCACATGGTTTTCGCAAGGTTTGTGCAAGGCTCAGTAGCATACGCTATTGCTAAAACGTTCATGAATCAAAAATGGCATTTAGAAGGACACTCACGGGCGAATCCTGATCACAGCTTTAAAAAGGAATGTTTTGGAGCTAAGAATATGTTCAGTGAAACTGTGAGCTTCTGAACGTCTCTTCAGTGCAATGTCGCCGGCTATCTTGAACGTACAAGGTTTTGTTTCTTGTTTGTTAGGTGCACATAAAAATATTCTTATACCTGGTACTAGTTTTTTTATAGAGATCAAGCTGTGTAACAACGCCACTTGATATTTATGGGATTGCGAAACACGTGATACTGTATTGTTTTAACGAAGATAATGATAATAGTGATTTTAAAAAAATTCTTGGCCCGACGCCACTGGAACTTGTAATGTCGGCCATATGCTTAGAATATTCAACTAGACGTACTTGCCATAACACAACAAAACGCGTGTCCAGCTTTTACACTTTCAAAGCACTCGTAAAAGAAAATTTCAGGATTATATCTACGATCGATTATCAAAACTCTATTTTCAAGCTGTATTCCCAAGATATAAATCTAACGTTTTGCGAAGGGCCCCATGGATTTTTTAATATGTAATGAGCGATTCTGAAGGAAAACAAAAATGACAATGTATGGCTTAATGCGTTAATTGAACTACCTCAAGAAACCGAACTCTTCTTAAATATTTTTATTAACTGTATAATAAGCTCCTGTTTCTGGTTCATTCGCAATACTGGGACCAGACACATAAAAACCTGTCGTCACATACGCGCACGTGTCATCTTTAACGTGTGTGCGCCTTTTCTTTTTTTCTGTTTTTTTTTCTGACAAAAGGGAGTGGCGTTTTTTAGGCGCTTTCGGTTTTTTTATTTTTGATTGTAAAAAAAGACATTAATTCAGTCAAGCATTCGGTTTCCTTCTTTAACAACCCATTCCAAATGCGAAATCACTTTTTCTTTTTTTTTTTTTTTTTAAATCTTGGCTTTCTCAAATTGTCTAAAACCGCGCAAAATTTACTGAAAGGCGTAGTATCTATACCGTCCAATAAAGGCAAAAACTGAAGAAAAGTGGAGACGAAAGTGCGCGTGAACGTCAGAATGTCGAGCATTCGTTGGAACGATTACTTTGTGGGTAGAAATAAAGCTGGCTGCTTTGTCTCTATTCACACAACTCGTTGACTCGCGCGCCGCCGAAAGATGATCAGTTATTGTTTTCTTATAGTTCGAGGAGCGTTATTTAACAGGCGGCCAACCTTGCTGCCTTCCACGTTCATTCGCGCGCACTCCTTTGAAGTGCGAAACGTGGGTTTGCTTCGGCATTAAAACAAAGCGAGATTCACTTCTCTCTTCTCCTCTTGCGCTTTGCTCCGACGCTTGTTTTTTTATACTGCATTTTTACGTGAAAGTCCGCCTCTTACTTGGTCTCTGTTCCGATGCTTGTTTTCTGCGTTTATATGTTTTACATTCAAGCGGGCTAGGGATACAAGCAAGCTAGCGAATTCCCGCTCATTTCCTTTGACTTCTCTGCATACTTTGTTTCACCTTGCGATGTACCGCTGCGGACGCTACGACGCTGGATTGCCTGGCGTGACCCCAGGCAATCCAGCACCGTGAGCGGGACTACACGTACGGCGCGTTGCTGCGCTTCAGTGTCACGGGACACTCAGAAGGCACTGGATTGGTTTCGATGGCTCTCGTACTGTCTGTTGCGGTTCATCGTAAGGTGAAGTAGACTATCGTCATCGCTCTTGGTGCGCGACCGAACTGACTATACCTGCAGAAAGACAGTGCCGTGCCAGAGGAGGCGCGACCGTTGCTGTGAGCTCTACTGAGAAGGAGAGCTGGGTGCTAGCTGCTTCTGAGGTTTTGGTTTCCGCGCGTCTCGGCTGTCCGGTCTGCATTCTTGAACCCTGTTCGAGGCGGTGAGAGTTCAGTTGGACGGTGGTGTTGAAGAGAGCGGAATGTCAATTCGAACGGTGTGGTATTACCCCGCTGATTGTATCTTGGTGTGAAGCTGGCTTTGTCGACGCCGACTGCGCGACCCGTCGCCAAACTGCGAACAACCAGACACCGAGGTAGAAAAGTGAATCGGTTGGTACCCTCTGCTGTCTGAACCCGCCGCTCGATCAGCGCGAAGAGAAACATCACAATTCGGACGAGCAAGACAAGAAAAATACAGATCGAGTCATGGCATCGTGGAAGACATTTTTCGATATATGTCGCGAAGAAAATAAACGAGCTGCACGCTGCAAGTTGTGCAACAAATCTATACACGGTGCAGTCGGCGTATCATCGAACTTTATTCGCCATCTGAAGAGGAAACACGGGAATGAGTATGCGAAGGGTGGAAAAGGGCAGGCGAACAAGCCCAAAATAACTTCCGCCTTCATCGCTGGGTGCAGCTCTGTATCGGCTCATTGAAAAGCTGCGCTTGATGAAGCCCTATTCAAAATGATATGCATTGACATGGAGCGGTTTCGTGTTGTTGAACGAGAAGGATTGCTTTGTATTGGCTCATGTCCGAATGATGAGCAAGATGATCAGCAAATGACAGGTAATAAACCGATAACGTCCGTATAATGAACGAACCACAATGAACAAACGTATATTTGAGCCCAGCAGACGTTCTATTGATCGCCTGGAAAACAAATAAAGAATTGAATTGAATGTGATAAATACTCGAACGCGTTTCGACGCGGTACGCTGGACGGCAGCGTTTGGCAATCGAACGCCTCCGAAGCGTTAGTAGAGACAAAGGCAGCCAGTTTTGCGTCTACCCACTATTCATTTGAGCCGGAGCTCGGTGCTGTGACGTCTCCGAGAGATCTCATCCCCTCCTCCTCTCCCTCAGTACCTGTTCGCTCAGAAAGCCTACACTGAATACGCAGTGGCACGCTTCGCGAACGCATGAAAAGCAGGCTTCTCCTCAGGAAGAGTCTTACGTCGGGAAAGCCAACGGCCTGGAATCGGCGGCGGTCGACGCTCGTGTCTGGTGGGAATGTAAACGTACCGGGCTTTCTCAGTGTTCGGTTCAGAGACGCCGGTACCCTTTTCTGCACTCCATTTTCACGCTGCGTCCCAGCGCAGACGACACTATGTGGAGCGCAAGTGCGTCTGCTTGTTTTACAGGGGTGACGTCAGAAAGGAGCCGAGTTCTGATTGGCTCCGACTGAATGATAGTGGGTAGATCTCGAGGCGGCTTACTTTGAGCTTTACCCACTATCCTTCAGTCTGAGCCAATCAGAGCTCGGCTTCTTTCTGACGTCACCGAAACCCCTGCAAACGAAGCAGACGAACTTGCTGCCCGCATGACCCAATGAAGCTAGGCGAATGGCGTAAAAATTGCATCGTCATGGCACTCGTCGGTTTTGTTCGTTAGCTATCATCGGCTAATGAACTAATCGCGCACAGTAAATTCATTGTTTTCCGGCGCGTTTCTCTCGTGTGCGTCTTTTGTTTAGTCGCTCCTAGCACGCGCTCAAAACCTATGAGCGCCGTGACTGTGCAGTTTTAATGCTGTTCGATTGGCGCCATCGGGTAGGAGTGAAACGGAGTACGGAGTGTCTTAAATGCCTGCGCATTGAAGTGCCGAACGGTGAGCGTCTTATATACATATCTATGTTACGCGGTCACACTTAACTGCGGTAGCGCTCAAGCACAGTTACCAGACTACACTTGCGACAACATTGTCCGGCTACGCAGTCAAGAACTATGGGCGCACGCGAGCTTGGGCATCTAGAGCCCCCATCAACGCTCTCCACGCGCACTCTTCACTTCTTATGAAATAGCTATTCGAGTCTATAGTGTGTAAACTGTGGTAACGACTAACGGCAGCTAAATGGACATTAAAATGTAAAAAAAAAATTAATCATTTTGTTTTTTAGAAATTCTAAATTGGACACGTATACCAAAAACAAATTACCACGATTTTTTTTTAACAAACTTTACGTCGTTAGGCGTAATCTAGGTGCATAGGGTGGAGGTCAAAGCCCGCTAATTCCAACCCCATGTTTACGCAGTGCATACATATCTGATTGGCTTTAGCGATGATTGACGTGAAAAAAGATTTTTGTAAATTTGTTTTCCGAGCCGTAATAAAAGTTTAATCGACAAATCTTTTATATGTTTGAGAAACACATAATCAAGATAGTCATTAAATTTTTCAAATGCTTTTTGATATCACTTCTTTCTCTTGAATTTCGAAACGTTAAGAAGCATGGCTGCCGGTGTCTCCAAAGTGATTAAATGAGCGTAGCTCGTTGAACTCGTCAGTTTGTTTGAGTGCGAATCGTTTTGAGTTCACAGAGGCGTTTAAAGAAACTTCTCAAACGACGTAGTTTTCAGCAAAGAACTGTCGCAAGTACGCGCTACGGAAGCAGTGTCCGAGGTGCTTGTTGTCGTATTAGGACCAGCCTAAGCCGAGGGTCGCGTTCCACGTCAAATATTTTGCTTGGTCTAGTTTCATTTCTTCTTTTGCACATTTTGAGGCTAAATAAAAATGTTACTTCCGAAGAAAAAAAAAGGTGCTTCGTTTATCTGTGAATTGTGCAACCGTCGTGATTGCGACCATGGTTTCAATACCGAGAAGAGACCTGTTGTAGAGTTTAACAGGGGATCCCGAATTCGGGACGAACACCACATTGGGGAAAAGAGCGTCCCTTCACACGAAGGCTTCTATCACGCCGTGAGCCTCCCTGTCAGATGGGACCGGCTGCCTCAGGCCCGGGGGGGGGGGGGGGGGGCGCCTTTTGTTTTTTGAAGAGGGAGGCGAAGGGAAAGGGGACAAAAGAATAAAGCCAGAACGCAAACAAAAACGCGGCTGCTCGCACGCCCTTTTTAGTATCGGACGAAAGTTGTTCGCAGTGGAAAAAATAAAAGTTTTGTTGTACTCAACGAAACGCCTCATCTGCCAGCAAAAGGCAACAGTTGTAACAATACCTTCACAAGTAAAGATTGGCGAGCCATTTGGCTTGAGGCAGTCGGGCGTTCGGCTCGCATCAAGTTGTACTACGTTCGTTCCCGTCGTTTTGCTTCGAAAGGAAAGTGACCCTATGTTTTGCGGTACACCTGTCCTGCTAATGCGAATATTTTTAGATCGCGTTTTAGTTGTGCGTCATGACACATACACTCACCTTGCTCGCGGAGGCGAGTCGAAAAAAAAACAAGAACAGAAATTCTGAAAGGACTGCATATTTATTTTGTTGATTTGTTTTCTTCCTCCCGGTACCTTTCTACCGCTCATCGAAGGACGCTGACAGGCAGTTGTATTGGACCGTGGCTTATGCCTGATGGAACGCTAGAACGCCGCTGTCATGGTCGCGTCTTGCGAGTGTTGCAAAAGGTTTTAAACTGAGGCGGAATAGCAGACGGACGAAGACGAAAACGGACGCCGACGCGCAGATTTCATGTCAGCGTCTCACGGGCACTTTGGACGACGACAGAGGGTGGTGGAATAGCAGGCGACGCCATGAGGGAACCTCTCGTCTGATTGTACCAGGACCTCTATATTGTACGACTAGCAGGTGGTGCTAGACGCCAGATTGGACGCACCGGTTGTTGCCAAAGGGCGACGTTACTAAAACCCTCAGTTGGGAAACTCACCCTGGAAACCTGGGCCGCTAACGTCCACCGAGACCGAGCTAAATACGATAACAGCGCCTCCCTTTAGCGACGAGTTGAAACATGAAAGTTGCTTACATAGCTACTTCGAGATGACCCTGCGAGATGGCGCCACCGGCCCTTGCCAGACTCGACGTGCAGCCATGCAGTTCCCGGAGTGGACGCTGCGGGAGAAATGGCGGCGTTGCGATCGCCATTAGCTCGGTTCTCGAGTACGGATCGGAGCCACTTTCTTAAAGCAGGCTCTGTGGCAGTTTCCCAACTGAGGGGTTCTGGTAACGTTGCCAAAGAGGGACGCTAGCCTTGTTAGCGTGTTCGGTCGAGCAGCCAAGCCAATCTAGCTCTAATGGGCGGGCCACTGATCTGTGGGCGGGGGTTAGAGGTGGCTGTGATTTCCACCTAAATTGCGTCTAAATGCCTGACCACACTTGCGGCAAAAGCACCGCCGGTCGCGCCGCTAGGTGGCACCGCCGTAGGCCACATTGTAGGCCACATTGACCTACTTTTTTGCGGGCGTTATAATCACATGGCAGCACCGGCTATCCCGTTCTCGAGATCGCGCGCGCGCCTCCTCCGGATTTTCTGAGCTTTCGTGTTGTGCACTTCCTCAGGTTCTTCCGTTTCGGGTCACATCTTTCGCGTATATCAGCGTCGAAACCAACCTCGCTGCCTGCATGCCAGGTGTCGATGATGATCTGATGATCAGCGTGAATGTGATCCTCTTAGCCTGTTTGGTGATTTTGCGACGTCGCCTCCCTCCCAGGGGAACGAGGCGCACGTTTTGGGTCCGGTCGAGTTGGCGCTACCGAAACACCGAGGGACAAGGGAGTGCTTTTCTTCCCCGGCTGCAAGCCAGAGATGAAGGATACTTTCGAGAGTGTCCCCGAATCAACGTGACATCCGTCACAACGCAGGCGACATGCAGCAAGTGCCACGGAGAAGTTTCACCTATTATTCCGAATTCATCTGCGATTATATCCCAGCAGCTGTTCCTAGCGTCCTTATCTAGGTATTCTGATTGCGTCTTGTCATACAGAATGCAGAAAAGTCGCAGTGTCGAGGAACCGCTTCCCTGGGAAAAGCATTTGGGTGAAATAGAGATTCCAGACGAAACAAAATTACGCTACGCTCCTTTGCAACGTGCAAGACCCGCAAAAAAACGGCTTGCGCGTTGCCATGGCATCGCAACGACACTACACTATCTACGCCTCCTCCCATTGGCTCCCTTCTTCTGCGGTGAGAAACGGCGAGCCCTCAACCGTGCCCAGGCGGGCTGCCTAACGTTTTCGCTTCAGCTCGCTCAGGTCGAAAACTGGTTTTGGCCGGCAGCCCGTGGGGACCAAGAGCCGCAGGCAAGCGTCCGCGAAGCTAGTGTGGTCCGGCCTTAACGTAAATATTGCGCAAAAGAAAATATATATTGTCGTTAAAACTGTATTACAAATGAATTGAAAATTATACGTGTCCCTTTTATGCCCTTTAAAAAAAGGCATTTTATTTGTCTGTTTTTTAGAGGTGACCTAACTGCAGTTAGGAGTGTTCGTGAAATTTGAGTATTATCTTCCTTACCGGAACTCAAATCGTACAAAAACAAATCTAACCCGGGCTAACTCGTTTCCTACGGAAAACAAAAAGAGTGGACTGCCTGTGATCTCAACTATTCTTCCCCTTTCCCTACTCTCCTTTCCTTTCGTCTTTGTGTTGTTTTTTTTTCCTACTTTTTTATTTTTACTTCCACGCATTTCATTACTTGGTGCTTCGAGGGCTGGACAAGTGAGAACAATAAAGTTAGAAGGTACCAGTGTTCTCTACTTCACATTATATACTTCTTCTTGTCCTGGACCTTCTCCTTATGTGGAGAGCGTGGGCGAACTGAAATTGTTCCGTACCCATCTTCGTGGACGAGCGTTAGCGAAATTGAATGTACGTCTTGGGCTGAGTGTCCGGTCTGTTCCTCCAATTCACAGCCAGACCCTTTCATTCGAAGCGTAGGCGGTATGTTCTCGTCAACCCAAATGGAAAACGTCCCTGTAAGCAAAAAGCCCAAGCGATTTTTTTTTAGCGTGTAATATGTTTTAATGCCATTCGCCATTTTTTTACCCCCGTCCTTGTTCTCGCCGACCTGCTTTCTTATTTCGGTGTTTTACTTTTTTGACAACGTCTCAAAGGATTCCTGCGTTCTCGATAAGGTCGTGGTGCTTTTATAAGATTTCTTGTTCGTATTTTTATGTAGAATTTAATCTTGAATAACCTCCACGCTCCCTAAACCGGCAAAAGTGTAAAGAAAGAAAGAAAAAGAAAAAGCCCTCAAAAAACCTACGTTAGGTTTGACATTTCAGCTTTTGATTTTTTCCTCTACATTTAGTTGCGTAGTTTTCTTTTAATTAAACGTTCCGGTTCTATCAAAAAAAAAAACAAAAAAAAACGTAGACATCCCGTGGTGTCAAGCATAAAAATAGGTTCGAACCAACAAACACGATTTTTTTAGAATGTAATCTTCAGCTAGACATTTTTTTGTCAAAACCTTGCCCTCTTAGATTAAAATTAGCACTATTAATGTACCTTTTCTTTTTGTTACCAATAGTTACCGTATTTAGCGTACGCACGAAGCGGATGATCGAAATACAACGATATCCTCAAACTAAATCGCCCCACCCCCGGAAAAAAAAAGAAAGCAAAAAAAAATATTTGCCGATTTCTTTTATAAAGATTTGAAGGAAAATCTACGGCCTACTAATTATGTATAGTGCTCACTACGAAAAATGTGGGTAGAACCAAGAGGCATTTACTTTCCTTTCGTTTTGCTTTCCAGTCATATTGAGCAAACATATTTTAAGAAGGTACTTACCCAACTTTCTGTAGGCTTTGTTTTTTTTTGTTGACTTTTTCACTCTTCTTCGAAGCCTAATATTTGTCATGTGATGAATCATTGACAGGCCAGACAAGTGAAGGTCGAGGTCTTTGTGTGATTCAATGAATCAGTCTGTTCCCAAAAAAACAAAAATGCGCAATTTTTTTTTTACTGAATGATTTATGTTTTTTAGGAATCTAAGGTTACGATTACACTGCTGATACATCATACGAAAAATAGTGTACATAAAATGCCCGAGGCGTGTTTCTTTCTTGTAGGATTGTCACATGCATTCGTCATAGAAAAAGGCTTGAGGTACACCTGAGCACTTCTTATGAGTTGTTAATGCGAAAGCATGAACGTCGTTCTTGCGCACGTCGTCATCGGCTTCAGGAATCGGCTGGCGCGCTCGGGCGGCCGTTCCGCCACCCGAGGGCACCAGTCGATTCCTTTTGCCGGCGCGCGGGTACGCAGCGCCATGGGGTGGCGTTGATTGAAACCGACGCGCGGCGGCCTCCTTCGGCTTCATTTACTTGCCGTTTTGCGTGGCTTTTTGCGCGGCTTCAAAATCTGGGTTGCCTCAGATCGCGGCTTCACAAATTTGTCTGCCGTTTGTCGCGGCTGATGATGTCGGGTCGCTCCATGGGACAGTTATCACTTTGGTATTAAAACTATGTCCAGACATGGTCCCAGCGTACATAGTAAGAAGCAACCATGATTCGAACACGCTTGAAGCGTGTCTGGAGGTAATTATCTCATTTCTGCAAACTGTGTCCTTTGTAGGATGTATGAGCAGTATGACTGCGGCTCAAGAAATCTGTCATAACACCTGGGATATAATATCAGGTCACATCCCGAGTTGTTCATGTTCCGGTTACACCGTGTCGTATCTTGTTTCTGTCCATTTCTATCTAGTTAATTACTCCCTTTTTTGTTTTGTCTTTTTTCTTACTCCGCAATCACCGGAAATATATGCCCGAGGAATGCTCCCCTGTTTTCAAAGTGCCATTTTAAATTTGTAAATATTTGTGTATCTTCGCGCGTTACCCTTGACTTCATTTAAAATTACGTCCCGAACCAAAGCGACAAAAATATAACTCACTGCGTTACTATTATTGATTTTAAGAGTCGTAAGAAGCGCCGCAATTTAATTACCTCATTTTCGACATCGACTTAAAGTCTCTTTGAAGTAGTGCTGCACGGAGCAACGCTCTCAAAAGCTTTCAGCTTTCCACTCTGGTGAAGAAGGAAGACCACCGAAGCTGCACTATGGCGGGAATGCGCTCATCACGTGTGTTTTTTCTTCGTCCTCGTCTGTTTTTCGCGCTGTTTCCTACGATGAATTCCCACCAACTCGCCCGACTATCCATTCTTCTACGATAGCTGGAAAGGTTGCCGCCATCTATGAGCGACGACGGCAAACAGACTGGTTGTCTGGTTGCCGCCGTCGCTCATAGATGGCGGTAGCTGTCCAGAGTTTTGTGTAGTTTTGTGTAGACATTTGCTTGGTACCGGACATGAAACTGGGGCAACTAGTCCTTAATAGCTCCGCTGTAAAACTGTGGTTTCGGAAAGCGTTCGTTTTATGCGGAACGGAAGAAGGCCAGCGTTTTACTTTGCCTCTGTAGGGCTGAGGCGGGCACTCCTTACCTTTCCGTGAGATCAACACGAGGAACGGCGATGCGGTTTTGTCTTGCGATCTTGAGTATAGGAACGTGGTCTCTGGAAGATTCTTGTGCCTGTTGATGTGTGTGTTACTATACACTGCACTGCTGTGTAATGTACAAGGGTGGTGGGCCCTAATAAGGTAAAGCTTGCTAAACTTTCGCCGCATTACCCGTGACACAAGAAGTCGCAATAAAAGTTATTATTAAAAATATTATTAATATTATAGCGACTACTTCAAACTCCGACTTCAAGCTATGGGTAAGTGCCCTAAAGATCGTCGAAAACAAAAGGCGGGAACAAATGTAATTCCGGCGGCTCGACTAGTACTTCGATCTTGATATTTTGACTTGCTTCCTTTCTTTTATTAGTGAATTATCCGGCAGAATATTTATTTGAATAGGCAGGTTTAACGTTAAAGGAACGACTCGTTTCACTCTTAGAAAAGTGATGCGAGCGCGTTACTTCGGATTCCTGGAACCTCCAATATTGGGAACTGTCTTCAATATTGAGAAAGAGTGAGACACGAGTTTTCGTTTCTGTTTGGGAGAGACGCGTACAACACTGCGAGTCCGAGGGCGTCATAACTAGACAAATGGTAATTCTGCAACGTCATAAAGACATGTTTAAATGTTTAACGGGATGTGAGATCCCAATCTAGACAATAGATTCGTACCAGAAGCTTTTTGCAGATCCTTACCACTACCGCTACGCAAACAAATACGTAAAAAGACAAACAACGTATACTTTTGTTCGGCATGCTACGTAGAAGATTGCTCTTGGACGGAGAATAAATAATGCAAAACTAATATCTTGTTTCTTAAATTTTTGAAAAAAAGAAAAGTCTGAAGGAACATTGAAAACAATTTGTCCAAGGAAAGTGTTTACCACTCGAAGGAGACTTGTTTCCTTCAACAAGTTTCCTTCCGAAATTCGTTTCGGTTCGATAGTTCAGTTTCTTGTTTTTATTTTTTATTTAGATGAAAATCGGTGGAGAAAGCAACATTGGGTTCCCAAAACACACCGAGGACGGAAATAGAATTTTTTTTAAATTGAAAAATATGAGAATCTTTCATATTGTTTTACATTTTGCCTTTTCGAGGTGACGTAGGTAGGCTGTAACCCTGAAGCGAAGGGCAAAAATAGCGCTCGAATTTGTTTTGCTCTTTTATATTTTTACAACAAAAAGTGTATTTGAACTATGATTTTGAAAAAGAAATATATTCGGCGAGTAAAATTTATTCATTTTGGAAGGAACCAACAAAAAATTCGAGTTTCTTTCCACGTTCTCGTCTCCGCCGCGAAGCCACTCCAACAGCAAATGTCGTCGTAAAAAAAAAAGTTTGGCGATCAATATCATCCATTTGATAGAAATGCGTTAGCGTTGGTTCTTTCTCAACTCATTTTCACCTATTTTCATTCGTTTGCTTGTCGACTATTTTTGCTTTTCCTTTTCGCTTTCCGCTGCACGCTTTTGTCGCCTTGCCTCTTCACCAGCAGTCAAACAACGCTTACAATCTTCCTCTGTCTCGGCGTCACGTCGCCGACGTGTGGCCTCGGCTTTCTTCTGTCGTGGCTCTCGGATACAATCAGCCATATCACTCGTGGAAAGAACCACATTCATCACCGGAGTGGCAAGTGAGCCGGGCCGCATTGCAAAGCATCACGGCGCCTGCTCGCCTTTCTGGGCTCCGCGCCAGCTGTGCGACGCTCGTATTTGCGCGAAGCACTGACGTCAGCACGCGTCACCCCCTCCCTTTCTCCCCGTTTCCGAAAGCTCCTCACCACCCTCTCTCCTCATGACGTCAAGGATGGCACTAACAAACGGACCCACGGACTGATACTGGCGGGTTTTCGTGAAAACGAGCGTTCTAGTGCTGACGCAATGAAAACAAAAATGACATACTGCACCTTGCTTAGAGTTTGCATGTTTAGTTATACAATGAGTCCGAGATCAGCTGAGGCTATTATCCGTTGAAGCCTACTGATTAGCGTCAAATATGCATCGTCGTGGCGCTCGTTGTCTTTGTGCGTTTTCTGTCACGTACTAATTCAATCATGCGAAAAAGCATGCGCAGCATCAGGGAGCGGCGCCCTTTTGTGATTGATTCAGCCTCTGAGAGCAAAACGGACGAAAACGAGAGGCACCATGACGCTGCAGATTTGTCGCTGTGTGATTGGCTCTATTGGATCGCAACGTCGTCTGCGCTCGGACTTGGCGTTCAACGAAGCACAGTAGGGTTACCTCGACACCAGCTAGACTTTTTTTAATTTTAAATCTAGACAATTCCCAAGAGTTGATGCGACTCCTTGATTTTCCTTCTCGTTATCGAGCACACTGATTGCAGCGAGTTGTGAAAACGGAAATATGGCGGACAAATTCTTGTGGTCACGTACTCACCAACAAACAGCGGCTCCCGAGATAATATTTTTCCGCTCGACTCGAACGGCTTTTGAGAGCTTCGGATAAAGTTTCCCGGCTCAGGTGCCGCGTCGTCGTCGGACATTGCCGCACGCTTCCATCAGTTCCGCGCAATATCCATTGCATAACATGGCCCAACTTACCATCGCAAAGCGGATATTACTTTCTCATTTCATTTCATTACTTTAAGGGCCTCTTGCGAGGCATTACATAAGGGGGCCTTAAAGGGGTACGGAAACGAAAATTAAAATATTCAAATTTTGTTCGGAAATTAGTTAAGCATGACGGATAATAACCGTACATGATAATCGCATGTTTGTGTTTTGAACGACTGGCTATATTTTTCGTTCTAAACGGTGCACTTGAGCAAGCGCTCGAAGGGAAGCGAACGGAGAGCGCGATGCGTCATGGAATATCCGGCGCAAAACAAAACAGAAAAAAAAGATTCGCCACATTGGTGATTTAGCAAGGATGGCGTGGTTATGAGCTTTGCCATTGGTGGCGTTGTCAGCGTTGTGGTGGTGTCAACAGCGTCAACGCGTTACAACCAAGCCGTTTGAAGTACCCGTCGGGTGACGAGCGCCGTATCCAAGTGAACACGTAGCTTCCACGGCACTGTCAGCTTTACGGTGAACGGGGTGGGTAAACCACCTTTTGTCTGAGTTTTGAGCGACGGGCTAATCATCTAGGGGGAGAATGGTGGTGTCCAGGTACACAAACGAGGGTCCAAGGAAGAGGGGAGTCTTTCCTTTCCGTCTTCTTGAACTGTTTGGTACAATGCGTGATCTGTAAGTTGAGGAGGGAAGCTAAGAAGAAAAAAGTTGAAAAATCGTTTAATGACCGGTTTATGCAGTTGAGCGTACTTCCAAAGAGCGGCGCTGCTCCGATGTTTAGTGCGGTTCTTACTACGTCATCACCTACGTATCAAGATCCTTAACGTTGTTAGATTACCTCCCAAATAAGGTTCACAGGCATCCACCAGGTGTACATTGAAAGGTCGTTTAATTAGCTTTAAATTTAGTTTTCTTTTGCGTTTCAACGAAAGACTAGCGTTTTTCAGGTCAAGTTGCAATATGCAACACATTTAAGCTAGAAAATGAGAGCTGGAGTTTCGCATCCGTATTTTTTTAAGGCATTACATAAGGGGGTGTCGTCTGACGGCCGTATTGCCTCGCGATAACACTGCTTCACGCCACTGCGAGGTACCCCTTCGCACGGGGGTATAAAAGAATACGGCCCAAGGCCACCGTGGAGACGGAAGGGAGGCGGAACGCAGACGGCGCTCATAAACTGCGCAGAGAAACTTCACAACAGAATGTCGCCAGACAGCGGAAACTGCTCCTCGTCTTCGGCCACACCTTAACTAAATAAAAAGTCTGTATTCTTACCAACCATTCCAGACTATTTTAACTTCGGGTCTGGAACAACCCAAAACGCTACATTGGTGACCCGGACGAACAATAAATAAGCAACTTCTGAACGCAAGCCCACTATGCCGTCGCCACATTCACCATCCTCGCAGCAAACAGAAACTCCCTTCCCGCTCATCTCCCTCGTATCCCGGAGGTTACTCCCACCACCTGGCCCGCCGACTCCCGGACAAAGACTCAACGACCGAACAGCATCACAGACACGGTTCCTCTTCCCATGGCCCACGACAAGGCAGTGGTGGTACCGCTCGACCAAAATTCGAAGCCCGGCGAGCGCTTCGCAATGACCAGGGTGTAAGATAGACAGGTGGGGAAACGGCCCATAGAAGCCTACCGCAGCGCCGTGACCGGACTGTGTACTCGTCTGCTTGCGGGTACCCCCGACTTGCGACAGATGGCGCTGCGGCGAAAAGAACAAAATTGGAATCGAATTTGCATGGAACTCTATGGCAGAGTGCGCAAAATAAACCAAGAGCACGACAGTTCTCCATTGAAAATCCACGAGAAACCATCTCCGTCAGTTTAGCCGGACGCCACCGGTCGCCCACCCTGAGTGAGAGTTCGCGGTGTTCCACATAGATGGCGCCACGAAAAAAAGAAAACCGAGGGGGACACAATCCGGTCGCTCATTTGACTCTCGTTTCCCCACCTGTTTATCTTACACCCTGGCAATGACGGTCTTTGCCACCGCCACTGTCCCCTCCACCCGTGCCGCCATCTTGTTCACGGATCGCGTCAACCAATTCCGCCCCAACTTTTGGCGCCACGGCCTGCGACTCTATCATCGCGCCTACCGCTTCCGTCACCATCACCGCCGGTGAGCCCCATCTTCTTGCACTACGCAATGCAAAGAAAGGAAGCTACCGCCGTCTCTACCAACTTAACTCAACGCGTGCAACACAACACGGAAACACCACGCAACTCCCCGCGTGCCACTCAACCAAGCAAATCACCGCGTGCAACCCCGCGCAGCTCAATGCGTGCCACCCAACGCGGGAACACGACGCAACTCACTGCGAGCCACTCGCTAAACTTAGCTCACCGCGGACACCTCAACACGTCCCAGCGGCTGCTGCTCTACGCGAGCGCTAACACGCGGCCGACTCAACGCGGGGCCTCGGCATGGGAACGCTACTGCGCACGACTCTCTGCAGCCTTTTTAACGCTCCAGGCTCCCGCAGGATAATCACGCACGGGTTTCACAGAGACTGCAAAACGTGCTGCACGGGCTATACTTCCAACTTTCCGCGACGGCCCACACAAAGTACTGTCGCACTAACCGCCCTAGTAAAAAAGCCATTTGTACGATACATTTCTTGTGTCCAATAAAGACATGAATCATACAAGATATATCAGAACATAAGAACCATATTAGACACTTCTGACAAGTTTCTTATGTTGTTCTTATATGTTCTTATTTATCTTCTATAGTTCTTATATGGTTGTTATATGGTCTTATATAGCTTGTAGGATTGCTATGTGTTTATTGGACCCATAAATTTATCATACCAATGAGATGTTTCAATAGGGCGGCGCCACTCACGGAAAGAACTAAGTGATCGGCGCTCATTATCGAAATCTTTGTGTTTCCGCATCCTCTTCTCGTCGTCCTCCCCAAACCACCCCCCCCCCCCCCCGAACGACCAGTAACCGAAGATCCAGACACGCTCCGGAAGCCACGTGCCACAGGACCTGGACATCGCGTCTCCTCCGACACCTACGCGTTTCTCTCGCTCGCCCGCGGCGAAACGAAAGCCTAAGCTCGGATAACGGCGTTCTACAAACGTTCGCCTACTCTCTGGGGAGGGAGTACTGTGGTCACGTACGCACCAACAAACAGCAGCTCCCGAGAGACCATTACTCCGCTGGACTGGAACGGCTCCTGGGAGCTTCGGATTACGTTACCCGGCTTAGGTGCCGCATCGTCGGAGGATATTTCCGCGGGCTTACATCAGTTCCGCGCAATATCCATTGTGTAACATGGTTCCATTCACCATCGCACAGCGGATACTGCTTTCTCGTCTGGCTGCCGTATTGCCTCGCGATTGCTCGGGGGTATAAAAGAATACGGCGCTAGACCACAACAGAGAGGGAAGGGAGACGGAACGGAGAGAAAACGGAGAAGTCACACGGAGACTGCGCAGGAATACTTCACAACAGAATGGCACCAGACCCTGGAAACTGCTCCTCGTCTTCGGCCATATCTTAATTAGTTTGTGTTCTGACCAACCGCTCCAGACCTTTTTAACTTCGAGTGTGAAACAACCCAAGACACTTCACGTTCATGTATGCCGGTATTTACATCGCCGTGGTTTTCTTCCCAAGTCCCAGAAACAAAGCCCTGGAATGTCCAGAGAGCGCCTAATCCACCCTATGGTTTAAAACGGTTAACTTAGCGTGACGGTGGCACATTTCACACAAAATCATTGTTCCGTCCCCCGCCCCCTCTAAACAAATTGGGCGTAGTTAACGTGTGTTCAAAACCTTATACCACCCAGTTCTTCAGAAATATTCTGATACACACACTTCTGAACAGTTTATCTTAACGTACTCTCTCTGAACGAACAGGACTGCAGATCGCAAAGAAGAAGAAACATCATACACCAAGAAACGCGCCGACTGTTTATAGATTTCGCGTGGATGTGAAGTGGCATAATGAATGCCTTCGCTAAAAATGCGTAAAAACCAGAGTATTTATTAATATTTTGATAGGAAGTATTATAATTTTTTATGATTCACAAAAGGCCATAACAGTTGGAGATGTGCTTATGGGAATGAAAGAAGAAAAGACCAAGGACGCAGATATCCTTGGGCAACAAAGAAATAAATGACGTAAAAAAGCAACCTTTGTAAGAACTTATCTGATCCCGGTTGTGTAAAAGGTCCTTTTGTTTTTCTTCTGCCAGCAAGCGAACCTTTTTGTCTCTCGTGGAATCGAGCGTTCTGCGCGCACGGACGTGCATGGAATGGAGGAGAGGCATCTTGACACAGTTCTTGCGTCCTTTGCTCTTTCCGAGGCTTTCCGGTGGGGGCATGACGAGGGACATAAGAGCTCATTTTGGTAAGCCCGGAGAAATACAATCCCCGCAATGGCTTTTGCGCTGCTCGCGTGGCTTAGCGTAAAACAAAACTAGTAAACATATCGTGAGTGGCAGCATTGCCTACTCAGTCTACTTTTATGGCTTAGCAGCAGAAATAACAAAAAGCCCACAAATGATATCATTGGTATACAGGAGACGTTTCTTGGTCGTTGTGTATTAACACTGCAGATGACGCAACGGACGTTCCGGTTGATATCGCCCGTTCCTCTGAGAGACATAAGGACGGTACGTATATGGAGGGTGACGGCAAAGAACATTGGAAATTTTTAGCGTGTTAACCCGTAAAGCCGCATTCACGCTCCTCATATTATGTCATCCAAAACAGACGTTCTTTGCAGCGAACAGCGTGTGTTTTGTCATCGCGTGCGCAGCGCACATATGATTACAAAATTATTTCGGAACGCACCTCATGCAAGCATGCTTGCTTTATACACATGTCTTCTTAGAACGTGCCTTCAGATACCATTTTTATTACCAACGTCGGAGCACCGTCGTACAACGAAGAAACAGGCCTGGGCCAGTGTCTGCAGAATGTCTCTAGTATTAACAGTAAGACCACAGCTTGAAACACTGCGAATTGCGCAACGAACGTTCCGGTGGAAATCGCTTGTTCCGTCGTGAGACGTCCATCACGAAGTATAAAAAAATGTATCGCGAATCGCCCTGCTATTGTGTTACCGCGTGAAACGTTCTTGGTTTAGTGCTAATAAACTCAAGGCATTCGTCTCGAGCTCTGCCTTCAGGCTTCTTCACTGCACTCCACCCAACTGACTGAATCTGTGCATCGGTCACGTGTCATAGACATGTGACATCATTTTACCCGCTAAATTAAACGGTAAAACTGAATTGGTGTTGAAGTCACGTGACGTCAACCTCCCTGCTAAATCTAGCGGGGAAACTAAATGTGTATATAAGTCACATACACGAAGTCATGTGACGTTATTTTCCCACTAAATTTAGCGGGGAGACTGAATTGGTGTTGAGGTCATGTGACGTCCATTTTTGCCGCTAAATATTTTTTATTTATTTATTTATTGATACGGCCTCGCTCATACAAAGCCGTGAAAAAAGAGGCACAATAATATAAAGAAAATGAAACACATTTGAACATCGATGAATACAAAAACGGCACTGAGATATTGTATAAAATAATAAACAGCCGATATGCAAGGATCTGACAAAGTAACAGTTCTGAGAACGTGCTATTTTTTTAAGTAATCAGTGGGTCTATCAATAAAAAAGTCAAGATGATCCGAATTTGTCATGTCAGCAGGGAACTTATTCCATTCAACGATTAATCTGGGGAAAAATATTTGAATGTGTCAAGTCGAACTTGGTACTGTAATATTGATCGTGCATAAGATGATCTGGTGTTTATTCTGCCCAAAACATCATATGTAGTTCGTAGTGTAGACGTATAATTTGACATGAATCATTAAAAATAATATGTTTAGTCTATATATTCGCGCACGCTCACTTAACGGAAGGAGATTTGCCTGTTTTAACTTTGTCGAGGGAGAGATTAGCGGGTCATATTTATTGTACAGGGTGTCACAAAGAAAATTTACAGGGTTTTTTCACCACAAAGATATACTAGGCATCGCGGACGCTCATTCTCCGCTCCAAAGGTAGCGCAAGAGGTCACAACCAGATGCCAAAGTTTCCAGCCCGATCCGATACACTTATTATCGATTATGACTCATTTTCTGAAAATTTCAATGGGAAAACGAAGCCCATTTTTGCCCGTTTTCGGTTTCTGGTGCCACAGAGCCCCATGTATTCGAAAACTCCGTCGGCCGCCATTTTCCCATTTAAATTTTCAGGAAAATCACTTATAACTTTTGATTAAGGCAGCGGTTCTCAACCTTTGATGTTTCGCGGACCCCTTGTGGATCGGCGGAGATGATGGAGGACCCCTTTTTTGGTGAAGGGGAGGAGAAACTGTATAGGTTAAATATAAAAATGATTTAATAAATGGATATGACTAAGGGCTAGTGTGAAGTAGACTTCTCGTATTGACATACAAACCAGAAAACTTGCCCGAAAACGAACATATCTTCTCGATTTGAAGAAAACGACAACTTTTATTGCCGGGCTCTACTGATGAGGCAGGGCCTCGCGGACCCCTAGAAAGCCTATCGCGGACCCCCATTTCAGAACCGCTGGATTAAGGTATCCGGATCGGGCTGAAACTTTGGCATCTGGTTGTGACCTTTAGTTCTACACTCTTAGAAAAAAGGGCACGGATAGTCCTCCCTTAGGGGAGGAACGGTCTTGTAACCTATGTTCCTTCAGAAGGGAGCAACCTTCGTCCCTAAAGCAGGGGAGCAAACAGTTCCTCCGTCGCCTGCATCTCATTATGGCGACCCTGAATCGAGCAAATCGAGCTCAATAAGGCTTAACGAGGACGCTACGTCCCTTGTACGGGACGAAAGGAGCAGCAAATAAAAAAGCGTAACTCGAGCTTCCCGCGAACGTGTGTTTATTTCCGAAGCCGGGTTCCCCTCGCAGGTACAGAAACTTAGGTTTCCGAAAGCAGCTACTCAGTCTTCTCGTCCTCAGCACTGCGATGTTAAACGGAGACAACCGATACCCAGTTACTTCGCGCACTTCACGTCTTACCTTTGCTGTTCCTCGAGTCACAATTCCTTCGTCAACCGCACATCACGGAGGAATGGCAAACCAATCCGCGAAACCAAAAGCCGCTCTCAAAAGAACAGACTCGAAGCCGCTGTTTACCGCGTAGCGTGAAAGAAGGTTAAATCGCTTGCCACCAGATGGCCGAGTCAGCAAAGTAAAATGCAAGTAGCTAAACTAGGTGGCGCTAGGCACCGCCTGATTCATGTTCTACAAAAAATAATTTTTATTTTCCTCCAGGCTATCTTTTGCGCATTCGGCACCTCTACATATATACACACTATGCCTCACTACAGGCATCAGGTGAACATACATTCACATACACACATTGCACATACAAGCGTCAACACAACGGCACACTTACCCGAACACTACACCCGAGCTCTACGTTTCCGTTTTTTATACTGGTCGTTTTGAACGTACGGAACTTTTCGGTGACTCCATAAGCAATAAAAAAATATTCCCAGCATGTTGATCTTTTCCCAGCAATGTCATACCACTGAGAATATTTCGAGATGGCTCAGGGGATGAATCTCTTATTAAGAAGTAAGCGCTTGATTATGCCGCAATTATTTGGAAAGCCAATAAATCCAGCCGCTCCAATGCGGCTCGAAGCCATGAGTTTGTTTCCCGCACGGCACTTCTTCGTAGCCGGTATTTCTATATTGTAGTTTGTTTTTCTATTGTGCTGTTCGCGCACGGCTTCAATTGCCGTCTTGAATTAATTTCTGTAGAGCGGATATTCACTCAGCCGTAAGTGATGCTTCACGGGCAGAGAAATCGCTTTTCGATCGACTTGAATGCAGTCAAAGCCGCGACTTGCGGCAGGTGTGATGTACGGAGCTACACCGTGGCGAGCTCGAAAACTTCTGGCGCTCATCCTAGCGCGCCACTTGGAGGGCGGTTTCTCCGGGAACTGTAGTATATTTAACCAGCAAAATAAAGGGTAGCTCTTTTTTTTCGATTTTACCTATCATTCTCTTTTAATGCTGAAATTCCACACTGTATATATAAGTACTTTCCGTCATAATTTCGTACTTTTCAGTCCTTTCCACAGAGCGCAATCGCTCTCAGGGAGAAGACAAACCGACAGTCACATTGGCCACAGTACGATAGAGCTACTGTTCGAGACCAGCGTTCCAACATGACTATCCGCACGTCGACCGATTGCACCTAATCCCTCAAGTGGTCTTAAACTCTTTAATGTGAAGCGGAATGTCAACCTGCGACACCCTGCCCCCTCCGATCACGGCTCGGCCAGCGGCATCAATGGCCGACAGTTTACGCAGTTTACGTCATCTCATCTTGTTGTTACACCACTGATACGCGAACACATGGTCATATCGGCGATAATTCCAGTCTTCTGTTCACAACGCACAACACTGCCATCACGATGTTGCTGCTATGTTGCTGACACGCAGAAATACGAAGCCACGTTGATTGCCGGTTGGCACTCGGCATCGGAAAACAGAACCAAACTCAGCACGGAAGGCACCCAGGCAGCCGGCAGCAAAACCTGCCGGTCTTGGACGCAGTTCCGGCGATTTCCATAACGTCGAAAACGTCGACAGGGTCGACACAGATCCGCGTGGTTCCGATACTGTAGTTCCGCGTGGGCCGGCGTGGGTTGCGCGATCCGGAGAGCGGAGACGGCGATCTTACCCAGTGTAGGTAGCTCTGCTGGCACTGCTCCGGAACTTCGCTGTTTTTAGCGGCTTCGTTTGCTCGTTTGATAAAATTAGTGATAAAAACATCAATACAACCGAAATGTTCTGCACGTTTGGACTAGAAGACGGAATTAACGGCGGCCTTCGTTGCCGCTGAAGCTCAATCAACTCAACAACTTTTCTTAAACAACGTGCGCGACGTGCTCGAAAAACGAAACCGAAAGAATATAAGTCGGGAGGGCGAAAGCTTTCTCCCGTCGGCCTGGAGAATGAGAAAAACGTTTCGTTCCTCCCTTTTCTCGTGTCCGCGTGGGGGCGCGCCAGTAGGAGGGAGGAAGACGCGCCGTTGCTACCTTTTTCCTCCATTTGTTCTTAGAGTGTACATTTGGGCGGAGAACGAGGCGTTCGGCGATGCCTAGTTTATTTTTGCGGTAAAGAAAACCCTGTAAATTTTTTTTTCTGTCACCCTGTATATGAGCTTTATCGCTTTTCTTTCTACGCTTCCTAGGTTATTTATATTCGTTTTAGTTAATAAGTTCCGGGACACATTTGCATACTTCAATATAGGTCCTAATTAAGTTTCGTAGACAGTACGTTTGTGTTAGGTGCAGGGAACTTTACGATGCATTTCTAAAGATCAAGGCCGCCGGGTCGCCTTTGTCACAATGTAATCAATGTGCTTGTTCCATGATTGTTTGTTTCTTAAAATATAACCCCAAATACTTGCACTCTTCAACAGTTTTAACTATTTGACCATTAATGCAATAAGAAAATTAAATGGGACAGTTTTCCGCATAATTGACATTGAGTAGCTCTAGAGCAGTTCAACTGGAATGACCGATTTAGTTTGTATTAGACGTTATAAAAAAATAATTGTTTTGTTTTTTTGCCTAATCTAGCAAGCTACGCTTCCGTTTTTATAGCCAAATAAGTTAAGAAAAACGGTAAACACACCGGCGCAAGCACGGCAGGTCTGAACAGTGGAATTTGTAGGGAATAATTCCCAGCGCCACGTCATCGTGATGGGCTTTATTTTTTAATGGAAGTGAAAAGACGAGGGCCTCTTTTTATAATAACCGACTGGATTAGAAGGTTAGGAGGGCTACTCCAGTTGTCTCGCCTCCAGCGCTAGCTGCTTGCCTTCGACAACACTTCGGCGCCTCTTGATCTTCGAACGTGCACAAGCAGCCAAGGCACGGCGGAAGGCAAAGAAAGGCTCTGCCGTTCTCATGCTGTCAGTGACTATAAATGAAATTAGAAGTGCGTAATAAAAAAAGACGAGAACTTGACACAGTTGGAAAGTTAGCGGACTTAGAAGACCGTAAGTCCGCTAAATTGGTAATTCATGATGGCAAGATTTGCAAAATTATTCATCTGAATAGCAAAATGTAACAATTTCGCAAATTTCTACTTCGCTAATTTGGCAAACTGTAGTGGGTTCGACTAATTGGTTATACTAATTACAGTATTTTCTATACAAGTCTGCGCATGGGTCATGTTTCAATTGAACACACACACAAAAAAGTTTGTCTTAGATAGTCTCCTCTCCACCTGATGACTTATCTGCACTTAAAAGTTTCTCACACACAGTACACCTTGACAAAAACCTGCTTTATAAGCTCCCAAAACGTTTGCATTATACATAAATAGTGACCCACATACTTTGTGAGTTACAACATCTGTCACGACCCGTCGAGCAATGAACGATCTAGAAAACGTAAATCCTTGTCTAGTTCGTCCCTGTAGAAAGTCAACGCCTCGCAAATTTTCAACTTTAAAACGTTTATTGTCTTCGAACAATCATTCCTAAAATACGATAATAGCCATTGATAATTAAAAGAAGAGAAATGTCCCCGTCCTTGCACAGAACATTGTGTCTCCCAACTTAATCTGAAATGGGCAGTTCAGCGATTTTTGTATTTCGCGCAAGTACCGCTTAGAATAAACTCCGTATATCCATATAAAAAACACCCAATAAATTTTATTCTCACACAATAGTAATCGCAAAAAAATTACACCATCTTCCCGAGGGGAACCATGGGGTGATGCGGAGCATCGTGTTGGTTCCGAGGAAAGAGTCAGTTGCGTGCTGACGTCGAGAGATGGCGCCACCGACAGCCCTAGCGTGACCCCCTACGCGAGCCTTCGTCGCGACTGCGGCAGAGAAACTTGGAACGCCTCGCCGCCTGCCGTTTATTTTTTTCACACTTGAAGGAGAGGAGACTAGAGGAGGAGCGATGCGTGCGCGCGCGGTGTGAGTAGAAGCGAACGCACGCGCAGTGCACGCAGCTGGTAGAGACAGAGAGCGGAGAGAGTAACGCGCAGCTGTTGGAGAGGGAAGAGTAGAGTTGCGCGTGCGTGTATGAGTGCGGACTACAAGGCCGCGGGACATAGACCTGAGCAAGAGATGCTCCGCATCTAAAAAAGAAAAATGGGCAGTGTTTACTTCCGCAAATCGCAGCCAGAACAAACGGCCACGTGACTCGGGACCAATTGTATGCCGCGCCGTGTTTATCATAGCTTCCGGTGTTGAGTTCCAGATGTCGTTAGAATTTGGCTAATGTCGTCATTGCAGCGATGAGACACGAGCCACTACCCGAATGCTTATTAAGGTTTATTCACTGATGACGTGATTATGACGAGGCCGATCGAGTGCTCACGCGATGCACGCGTCCAATCAACGAGCCGCATTGGAAATACTGTCACTCTGGGGATTATGCCAAGATTGCGCGCCACCTGAGCTACGTCATCAAGCTTCGCCGAAGGAAAGCCTGAAAGAAAGCGATCGCTTTTGTTCTTTAAACTACACCAAAACAAAGAAGTTTTTTTTTTTTTTTTGTGAGTGGCGTCGCATGGCAGTATACTATAGGTCCCATCAGTGCCAGTAAGCTTGGATAAACTAAAAATGGATTCCAACTACATATTGTTGCACCGTCCCTTAAGGATTAAAATACTGTTTTCTTCTTCTTCAGTTCATCTCTTCAAGGAACAGGCCTTAGACTTGTTAGCGAAATGCAAAGCCCGGAGCGTGTATTAAAAGGGTAAAGGTAAAACAAAGTGAGCCCAGTTAATCATACAAATATTGAACGCATAGAACTTTCGTAATTTAGCAACACTTGTTTTCATTATGCCAATGACAGTATATTGTTCTTACCTTGATTAAAGAAAAGTCCTTTGTATTCCCTTTTTTCTATTTAGTCTGTTTTGTTTCTTAGACTGGGAACGGAAGGCATAGTGTTGTTCGGGCATCCTTAATCCGGTTGCTAATTAAAATTTTTGAGTGGTCGATTTTGTTCCCTGGATGGGTCTTTATTCTTTTCATATTTAATCCTCGGGGATGTTTGCACCTAGTGAACTTAGTAAACATCCGTTTGATAAAGCAGGAAATAACAAGCATCCATCATCATCTTAATACTCCGCAGACAACGATAACGCAGACTAAAGCTAAGATTGCCGAAGAACAAATCACGCAGCAAAAAGTGTGTGAGCGCACTACGCCACGCCTTGAGTTTAGTAATCTTGTCAATGACTATATAGCCAAATGTTTTACTGCGAGAGTAAAATCTGCTCCTCTGATTTGCAATATGCAGCGCGCCTACAGCGCCAAATCTTCCCCGAAAGCTTCTGAAGGTTTCCATCTGAACTTAGAGGGAACAGATGAAGGAGAAGAGAAAACAGAGACACACACTGCTGTACTATAAACTCTTCACTGAAAATCTTTTTTTTTTTTTTTTCATCGACACGCATGAATTAAAACGTTGCGTCCCCAGGACCAACTTCTTCTTCTTCGGTGTGATCCCTGATGGATTGCTTTCAAATGCTCCTGGTAGTGCCACTAAATAAGCTGCGCATCAGAGTAAAGACACTCGGCCATACTGTGGCTAAAAATAATGGTTGCCAGTGATCCGAATGTTTATCTGAATTCACAAGAAACGCTTTTCCGTCCTCTATAAATGTTTAAACAGTTCGCAACAGGTAAAGCAATATTACATGAGCTTCCTAACACCGAATCTAATGCTGAGAATGTCACATTTTTTAATCATGACGATCGGCAGTTGCGTCTGCTCTGCACCAGCACCGAAATGGCGGCGCCCACAACAATGTCGGGGAACGGAGTGCCAACACTCTAAGCGCAACTCATTTAGTGGCTCTAGCTCGTGGCTTTGTTGCTCACATGGGGCACTCCATGCAGATACTGCTTTTCTTTGGGAAACAGCGTAATGGAGGCGGCCCTTGCACAGTCTTCCCCGTTCGCCTGAATGGCCAAAGACTATGTGAGGAACAAGGACATGTGAGCAACGAAATTCGCCTTCCTGGCAAACGCCATAAGATTCAAAACGTGTCTAGGAGCTGAAGAAGAGTCCTCGTTAACGGCACATAATTTTTTAAGGCCGCGTGAAACCTGACCCCACTTTCGCGATGGCTCTAAACCAACAGTGCCCTGCCGGCCGGGAGACGCGCGAAGCCCGAGTAAAATTTGCCCCCTTCCTGGCCTCGTTAAGGCACCTCTTCCGCTACGATAAAAAACCCAACAACTCAAAACCCATCTTTTTTTTTTTTGTTACGTTGTAAGATGTAGTATGCGTTTTAAATATTTCTACAGTGAGCTCATTTAGAGCAACTATGTCATGCATGTTCAACTGAAACTATGCATCTTGCGGTGACATGGCGTCAAGACAAAGGAGGAAGAACTTACCGCCAATTCAGAAATTCCCAAGCTACACTCAAACTGAAGTGCCCCCTCCACTCGAGGGAGGCGAGCGCTGGCCAATCGCGAAGACGGATCCGCCGTCGCGATTGGCTGGCGCCTCGCACTTCCTCGAGGAAGTGGAGGGGCCCTCAGTTTGAGGCAGTTTGAGTGAGGTTTCCGAATTCGGCGGTTAGAGACTAGATAGAGCTACAGTGTAATAGAGCGCTACACACAACTGGCGTTCTACTATAATGTGAGTGGAAAGACAGAGAATAATTACTTACATTTAAAAGAGAAGACAAACAAATAAAAAATATGGAAATTGTCAGTTGAAGAAGGGGTAGGAGAGAAAGAGAAATATAAAAAAGACGAAAAACTGAAGAGGAATAAGGGGTAAGGTTTAAGCGTGATGGCTGACCACGCTGTTCAAAACGACAGTGACTCCAAGGACACCGGGAAAATCGTGGTTCATGTTCTAAACGGCTAACAATTTTCCCGGTGACTATGTCGCAACTTTTTACATTCTGTCGCCTGGGCTCAGTCAACACGCCGCTGGATGTAGACACACAGGTCAAGGTATTTCTGGTCTTTCTCCGATAGGGCCACTGACGATAGCACTAATGCGTACACCTCCTCTTCTATCATCATGTACGCCTCGTAGATTTCCCCTACTTCTTCTTTCCTTTAAACGCTGCAACACTTTTGCGCGTTGAAATAATTGGGTGCTTTGGCAGCCCTAATGTGGAACCACCAGATGTCCCGCAAGTGAAGCCTTGAGCGCGAGGTCATGCTCTCTCAATCTGGCATTGATGGAACGACCCGACTGCCCCCCATAGACATTTCCAGATCGAAAAGGGTATTTTGTGGACTACTCCACTGAAGTACTTCACACACTGCATCCAACATTTTCTTCTGGTTTGTTGTTTGTTTTCGGGCAAAGCCTATCTGGAGCTTATTGGGTACCGAGAGTACAACCTGGGCCTCGTACTTTGAGTCTACTTGTTCTGAGATATTGTGACAAGCGATGTATGTAGGGCACAATAACTGGGCACCATCTTTTTTATTTTTCTTTCTCTTCTTTGTAACGTAAGCAGCCGTTCAGCAACGCCAAAAAGAACCGAATCGGGAAATTATGAACACTTTAGTCGCTGTACTTGTGCTTTCAAAACTCTTCCTGGCTGAATGTTGACATGACTTTTTAGTGCCGTGCTGAGGCACCTAGTGGTAATTGATTGCTTTATGTAGATGGTTCCGTGGGTTGGTTTCATTTATGATAACGAAAGAATGACATTGTTTGCCTGTTTGTCTTCAATGCCCCTCTTCAGTTAATGTAGATTTTTTGTGATCTTAGAATGATCTGAATCATACGCTTAAAGATTTTTTTCTTTGAGCGTGGGGAATACATCCAACAACTGTCGTCGTCCAGGAACGATAATCCCACATCCTATAACTGGAGGACGGATTCGAAGAGCTTGAGACCCTTTGCTTGTTCTAATAAAGGAAGATCCTTTGCTAGTGGTTATCTTCTTTTTATTGTAAACAGGTCGTTTGTTAAGGTAGGACAAGGTAATTGTCTATGTAGCGCAAAATGTGGAGACATGTGCGCCGCAGATCGTGTTGGTTATGGCCCTGTCACATGTGGCCAGAAAAATGTCGCAGAGGACAGGGGCTACACACTACCCTACGCATATTCCTTTCTTTTATAGGGATGATGCATCGTTGAACGTGACAACGGTGGCCGACAAGTAGACACCTCAAAAGCTCTAAAGAAGTAAGATTCAACCTTTAATGCCACATTGGTTCTGAAAAGCGAGTGCACCGTTATCCTCGATACATTACCTTAGTGCTGTGAGCAGTTTGATGTGTGGGAATGGAATAAAACAAATCTTCAACATCCAGGGAAAATTCATAGCGGACTGTCATGTTGTTTTGCTGCAGATATTTAACTAGATCTTTAGAATTCACTATTAGGAAAGGGTCAGTCAGCTGAAGTGTAGACAGATGACGTAGGACGAACCGCGACATATTTGCCTTCCAAGACCCTCTTTCTGTAACAATTAAATGGAAGGGACATCCCTGCTTGTATATCTTTGCTGTAAAAAAACATGCCCCCATGGTCCTTTCCAGATGCCGAGATAAGCTTTTTAAATGTGCCAAATCAAGTGTAATGCACAAATAACGGGCCTTGGCATTGACAGTTTTTTTTTCTTTGAAGCCTTCTAAGCGGTTAAAGTTCTTGTCGATGACACACCCAGATATTTTAGGCTACTAACCCTACTTATCACAACAAAGCCTCCTTATTTGTCGGATACTACTAGGTTTAGATCAATATTTCTGAAATATTCTACAAGAGGAAAAATCTTTATCTTGCTTTTGTTACAAGGGGATTCGCTTTTAGCAGTACTTCGAACACAGTTCTCTTCGCATCTGGGTACTATTACTTTCTTGGGTTTTGGCAGCTATGCTATGAACAATTGGCAGTAATGTATGCTTTCCCTCTTTGATATAGTACGAAATTTCGGACCGTTTTCAAGAACCTTTGTTACTTCCGGAGGTAAGGAAGTAACCTCGAGCAGTGTGATGCACACGCTTTTATGCAGCTTGCTTTGGGAACGATGGCTCTTGGAGTTGAGGCACGTACGACGACCAGAGGAACTCCTTTAGCTTGCGTGCTGTATAACCAAATACGTTGTATCTTTTTCTTTGCTCACCACCTGTATCCCCGGCTCCAGCAAGCACCCAAAGGCACGTTCTGTAATAACGCACTTGGCGCCACATCTCTGAACGGATGATCCTGGAAATCCTCTTGGCATGCCGTGCGGAAGGCCTTGCTAAGCCGAACAACCCACTGAAATATTTCCTAATACCGAGTTCTGAAGAGCTAGTTAAATATCTGCAGCAAAACAACACGATAGTCCACTATAGATTTTCTGTGGATGTTATAGATTTGTTTTATTTCATTTCAAACATCACACTATTCACAGCAGTAAGAACATATATCGAGCAAAACGGCCATCTCTTTTCAGAGCCAATGTGGCATTTATAGAGCCAATGTGGCTCTATAAGAAAATCAGGTTGAATATTTTATAGAGCTTTTAAAGTACTACTTCTCGGGCAACGTCCCATTCAACGAAGCCTCGTTGAACGTGACGTTCAACTATGCATTATTCATGCAAAAGAAAGAAATATACATAGGGTCGTGCGTGGCCACTCGTCCTATGCGACAAGTTTCTGGTCAAATGTGACATGGCCATAGACCACGTGATCTGCCCATGTCTGCCACATTTTCTGCTACGTGGATTATTACCTCGTCCTCATTAAAGAACGGCCTGTTGACCAAGGAAAGCGGATGATCAGCCAGACACGATCTTTCCTTAAAAGAAGCAGAGGAAATCATGTTCACCGCTGAGACCCCGAAAAATTGCTCCTTTTTGTTTCTGGATCTGAGATGATTGTTCCTGGACGATCACACTTTTTTGCATGTATCCCTCCCACCCCTTCCCCGTTCAAAGAAAGCCTTTTACTATATGATTCAGGTCATCATTAGAACATAAAGAGATCAATTGCCACTGCAGTTGCCTCATCAAGGCACTAAACAAGTCATGTCGACATGCAGCCGGGAAGAGTTTAGAAGCTCAAGCGCAGCAACTAAAGTGTTCAAGATTTCCCGATTCGATCCTTTTTGATATTGCTGAATGGCTGCTCACGTTACAAATAAGAGAAAGAGAAAATGTAAAGAGACGGCGTCCTGTCATTGTGCTCTACATGCATCGCTTCTCACATAATCTCAAAAGAGCAGCCTCAATGTATGAGGTTCAGAAACACGCTCGGCACCCGATAAACTCAAGAATTTCTGCGTAAATAAACAATAAAAGTGAAGAGAATGTTGGAGGCAAGATAGACCATCCACACAGGTATGTGGACTGATTCAGTGGAGTAGTCCACGAAATGCCCTTTTCGTGTCGAATTCTCTATGTGGGTCAGTCAGGTCAGTTACATCAATGTCAGGTTGAGAGACATGACATCGCGCTCAAGGCTTTCACTGCTGGACATCTAGCGGTTAACGTTTGTGACTGCCAATGCACCTATTTATTGTGCACAAAAGTGTTAGATCGTTTCATGGAAAACGAATTTGGAAATCTCCAAGCCGCATTGATTGTGAAAACTATCGATATTTTCATATCGGATAAAGAACGGCAATACGTTAATCTGTGTCTCTTAAGTCTGAGCCCGGCGGCGTGTTGGGTGCGGCCCAGGCGACAAAATGTAAAGGACAACCAAGGCCGGTTCTCGCATGCAGCGAAGCGTTTATGTAGCGCCCCTCACGTGCCGTCAGCTACTTATCGTCTGCCATGAGCAACAGTTTTGACGGTGAGATACAAAGCTGGTGAACGCTGCCGTCAGCACGCGCTTAGCGCGAGGTTAGCGCTACGCTTGTAGCGCTCCGCTGCATGTGTGAACAGGCCTTCACATAGCCACCGGGAAGAGTGCTCGCCACTCAGAACATGAATTACGGTTTTCCTGGTAGCTCCCAGAGGTGGCCGTCATTTGGGACAGCGTAAGCCCCTTCATGTTTTAAAGGAGCGGCGCAACGATATTTAATTGGAATGTTTTTAACTGTACACGAGCTTATTTGGTACGTTATGGGAGTCGTAAGGATTTCTTTATCGCAATGCCACTTGCCAAAAACTCCTTTGTTGCGGTGCACTAAAGACAAGAGCGACCATTTTCATTCAATCTCCTCCCTTGCAAAATTTGATGACGTAAAGTGGGGATCGCAGCACCCATATGACGATATTTGAATGTGGTTCATAGATTGGACCCGAGTACGCGCGCACTGACGGCTTCCAGGATAATTACTAGCTCGAGAAGCATTCGGGTAGTAGCCCGTGTCCAATCGATTGCATCGACGACAATAGCCGCAGCCATAACAATGTCTGGAACTCCAGCAAGCGTGTCCTGTGCTTGCCAGCCACAGCGCGTGGCTATGATCAACATTAGCGGCATATAATCGGCTCCAGATCAGCGTGGCCGCTTGTTCTGGCTTGCGAGTTGAGGGGGCGGAACGCCTGCTTGTCTTTCGTATTTTTTCTGACTTTGGCATGGGGTGAAAAATGAACGCGTGTATCATAGGTCATTAACGTCAGGGATCTGTTCTGAGCGGTATTTGCGCAAAGTACAAAAATTTGCAGCAGCATTGCCCTTTTAAATGTAGCGCAAGGTGCCTTGGTGCAAGAGGCACGTGCAACGTGCAGCCCTTGGAAAGATCAAGGCGGTACAGCGCAGCACTGAGCTATACTTCGTTTCAGCTTGGGTCCAGACGCAGCCGATGCTACAAGCGCGAGCTCCGGCTTCCAGCGTCCCTGCCAAGCATGCGCGCTCGTGCAGTACAGGTACTGTTCAGGGCCACACGCTCGTGCTTGTAGCATAGGCTGCGTCTGGACCCCAGCTGAAACGAAGTATAGATTTGAGAAGCCGTGTTCTTCCCAGAAGTGGCGCGCGGCACGTGTTTCGAGCATTTCAACAACAATGAATGGCGCCACTTTTCCCAGGATAGAGGAGCTTCATTTAGGACAGCCTGGACGGCCATGAAACTTAAACCGTCCCCTTTTTTTTCGCCTCTTTCTTTATCGAAATTTCTCTTCTCTCTCCCGCCCCTTCTTTTACCAACGATTCTCCGTGTTTTTTTTTTATTCGTGTGTCTTTCCTTTTTAACTTTCAGTACTTCTTCTCTGCCTTTCTCTCACTAAGAATTTAACGCGAGTTGTAAGTAGTGCTCTCTATCCTGTCTCGACGTTCTTCCGCCTTTGTGTTTGCGCTAAATTTACCAATATGTATAGCAACCTAACCCACCAGATGATTTCGAAACTATACATTTAGATTTACAGAATAAATAGATAAGAGTACACTCTTGTAGTTTTTTATTATGCCCGATTTGGTTGAGACTTATACGACATCTCTTTTTTTCTATTCGACGCGTAGTTTTTGCACAAGCAATTTAGTAGTCCTTCCGTGAATACCCTGTTTATATTTACCTTTGTTTAGACATGAGATACAATTTTTATTAGTTCCTACTCATTCATGTCAACGACCAAAATGTTGTCAAAACGAAATTGGTTTTTGCGTGGTGGGAACGAATATTCCACTACTAAAAAAGCCTCATGGAAATAGGTCTTAATCTGTTCCCTCAGTTTTTTCTGTGCACATTCACTTCATTTGCTACAAACGCTGCTCTGGTTACTGAATATTTTCAACTTTTTGTTTGGTAGATATGTTGTTGTCACGAGGGCATGAAATGTTAACGGATAAAATTGTCCGATTCTTGTTTAATTTGTTCGAAATTTAACAAAAGTAAAGCAATCCTCATCTACAAAAAAAAACTTTTCTTTATGAAACAAAACATTGTTTAACTTTGTTGTGCTTTTTTTATTCGATCCTTAAAGCCAGCGAAATATCTGGTCAATAAAAAAATATTTCAAAGTGACACCCTTTTCTGGAAGATCTGAAAGTACCCCACAGTAGAGTGTGCATATGACACCTTTTCCGCACCGCCAAATAAGCCACCGTTCGCCGAGTGCTGAGGCTCCACCCAAATCGTAGGCTAGTGTTCGGGTCCAGATCCTAAAATTTCAGAAGAAACTTAAATCTCATCGAACGTTTATCGACAATTTGTTTTTCAACTTTTTAATGAGAGAGCAAGGCTTCGCACTTTTTTGTCCATGGACATAATGCTCCGTCAAAAATGCCGCTCATGCCTACCTGTAACGTCAAAAGGTAACGCCTTTTAATTAATTAATAAATATTAACTCAAACGTAACATGCCCTACTTTTGATACCTTGAACGGTAGCGGTAACGTGTTTCTTTTATTTGCAAGAATAACGTGTTTCTTTACATTTTTGTGGTAACGCCTACAAATATGGTGTTTGGCCAGGCGCAGTTTTTTTTTCTACCAAACTTCAAGCACAGTACAAAAGTTATTTCCACCCATTGGTATGTGTTTATGGAATTGTCTGCTTCTCGATGCTGGCTCTTCAGCCATATTGCAGGGATTTCAAGGGTTCCGTTAGAGGCGCCATCTTCTTTAAAGTGGTATCTGATATCAAAACCGATGACAGAGGGCCCCCCCCCTCCCCGACCCCATCCCTTTCACAAAAAAAAGAAAAAAAAAGAAAACTTGTACAAGATTTTTTTTTTTTGTTTTGCCGGCAAAATAAATGACACTTGCTGAACGCCCACTTCCCGCCCGTCGGTAGCGATGCCGTTCCGAACCAGAGGCCGAAGATCCTGAACTAAGCGTTATCTTGTCAAAAGTCATATATGATTTTTTTTTTTAATTTTCAGTGGGAAATTTGTTAATCTTGGACCTCTCCAATACATGGCTCTGAATGGCGCGAGTTACCAAAAACGGGCAGAAAAGAGCCCTATTTTCCTCTTCAATATGATGATAGACCTCGTACAAATAGACATAACAGACGAGGTAAGAAGAGAACGGAGAGAAGGGCGTTTCTATTAGCTTTCTCATATCTGAAAGCAGCCTTCGTTGGTTTTCGAAATTGCCCCCACCGATACCACAGGCAACCCAGAGGCAGTCCTTGAAAAACCTTGCCTGACGCCAATACTTAGATCGTAAAATTCTGAAGGCTTTGCAGAATTTCACGATCCGAGTATGGCGCCAGGCAAGGTATTTCAAGGACTGCCTCTGGGTTGCCTGTGGTATCGGTGGGGGCAATTTTGAAAACCAACAAAGGCAGTTTTCAGATATGAGAAAGCTAATTTAAACGCGCTTCTTTTCCGTTCTCTTTTTACCTTGTCTGTTATGCATATTTGTGCGCGGTTTATCATCATGTTTAATGCATGCCAACTTGCCCAGCTTACTACCTTACTACAGTTTATTTGCCTATTCATATTTTCAGACAGTCACTCAAAAGTTTTAAATGAGAGAACGGTCGGTTTTAAAACTTTGGCATGTGGTTCGGTCCACCAACGCTACATTTGGGCGGAAAATAATTATCCGGCAAAACGTAGATTATTTTTTTGAAAAAAAAAAAACAGAACAAAACCATTTTCGTAATGGATTCTTTGGAACACGTTGAATAATACGCACTTTCAAAATTCCGATTTCACAACTTTATTTTGGTGCTCTCTTTTATATTTTTCACGGAAGTACTTCTTGTTTTTTGCTCAGGACATACGTTCCCAAAATGACTTGTTCAAATTTTCCCTTCATATTTTGTGGGTGGTCTTCTCTTACAAAGCTTAAAGCAGATGATGATGTCCTGGCGTTTTTGTTTTATCGTCGGCTCCAGGTAATGAGTTTTCTAATAACCTGTAAGGATCAAATTTACGCATGCGCATTAGGTTGGAATGTATTCGTCCGATTTTGCTCGGCCAGGTAAGCCAGAACCTTGACTTATTGGCCCCTCTTGCACAAGGAAAAATTCATTTGCACCTGGGAATGCGATAGGAACGCCTTAGCGATCCTCACACCCTCAATTTTCGCTTGTTTTTGCTTGCTTATTTTTTATATTAAAGCATCGAACGATTTTTAATGAAACCTCCTAATCTGTGAAATTTCAGCCGGCCATGACTTTATTGATAAATTTAGAGAAGAAATTGACGTCACTTAAACACGTCACGTGACGTCGTCACGTGGTCACGTGCCGTGCCAGCACGGTACGAAGTCCTGGTGTCACGTGGTACTCTGACGTCAAGTGACTTAACGCCATGTGAATCCAGGACGTATGCCAATTTCCCCGCTAAATTCAGCGAGAAGAATAATAAGCAATGTGTTCTTCTTTTTCGTTTTCTGCGCCTCGTCAAGTTTTATTGACCTCTTTCAACGGTATTGCCCCAGGACTTGTTTTTTTTTTTTGTAGATCGGTTTCTAGGGGCAGTCACGGACATTGTTTTGCGAGATGTCGTGTCGGTGTGTGGTTGAGAGATGTTCCACGTTCCCGCAGTCTTGTATTCTTTAATTCCTTTCTTTCATTTTTGTCCTTCTTGGCTTCCGTATTACTTCTATCACTTATTTTTGACCTTTCTTAGTTTTCTATTAAAATACCAGTATAGAGCTGTCTTGTCTATTTCGTGTCCCTTTTGGTGCCTCGCGCTTTATAATGTTGGTATATTAAACCCACAAGCTCACAATGATAATTAGTACACCCTAAAACTTACCTAAAAACAATTAACAAAGAGAAGAATTAACAAGTACACTACATGGCACATCGACACGCTAAGACAATTTAGTTTAGCACCAAAAATAATTTTTAATTTATCGTGCTTTTTTGTTTTTTTGTCTTTTGTTGTAGCGCGAACTCGTGTCATCGAACACGAAATAAACACACGCATGCCGGGCCCGCAGTATTCTGCGGACGCTAAATCAAATCTTCCTGCCATAGAATGCACGAATCGTGGTTCCGGATTCATGCGCTTTCAAATTTCGGGATAAGTTGGGTCGTGCCGCCTTTATAGCTAAGATTGTGTTACGCCGAGTGGTTCAATTTGAAATCTTGACGTTTCGGATAATCCAAACGTAATCAAATTATGATCTTAAAAAAAAAAATCCCGTAGCACGACTTGCAGACATCTTCGTAGTAGACTCTTTTAAAATCACCTCAAGCAACATTGGCGGCCACCGATTCTTGGACACAAATTCGGATACGAGTCCTGACCAGGGTGTAAGATAGACAGGTGGGGAAACGGCCCATTGAAGCCTACCGCAGCACCGTGACCGGATTGTGTACTCGTCTGCTTGCGTGTACCCCCGACTTGCGACAGATGGCGCTGCGGCGAGAGGCACAAAATTGGAATCGGATTTGCATGGAACTCTACGGCAGAGTGCGCAAAATAAACCGAGAGCACGACAGTCCTCCATTGAAAATCCACGAGAAACCATCTCCGTCAGTTTAGCCGGTCGCCACCGGTCGCCCACCCGGTGTGAGAGTTCGCGGTGCTCCACATAGATGGCGCCACAGAAAAAGAGAAACCGAGGGGGACACAATCCGGTCGCTCATTTGGCTCTCGTTTCCCCACCTGTCTATCTTACACCCTGGACCTGACTGAGCGCTGACCCAGCACTCGTTTTCGATACGAGCTGAGCCAAGTTCGCGCCGAACCTTGGCATTATCCTTGTGTTCATAGTATGCTCACAGTACATCCGCGAGCAATGGCGGAAGGGGGTAAAATGACGCTGCCACTACTAGATGGCGCGCGCTTTTGAAAAAAGGTCCCCTGTGCTCGGGTGTTTGGTCCTTCCGTGACCAAACAAGAACGTTCCTTCAGCTTGCGGTATTTTCATTCCGTACGTTTATATCTAACAATAATTTTAAAAAAAGGAACAGTAACTAATTGCAAGTACGCTTGAATAAGACTTCGCTATGTTTATGCGAAAACCCTCGTACAACGAATCGTCGATAGCTTGACCTAAATAGGTCGTGTCGATTTGAAACATTCTTTATTGCAGCTTCCGTGGTTTGGCGCCAGTTGCTTTTGTGATCAGGAACTCAATCCGAAGAGTAGAGGTAAGATTTGTGTTCCGCAAAACTAAAAGGGCCCCGAAATGGGTTTCTAACTTTTACTGAAAAATAACCCCCGCCAAATGTTGAATGTGCATAAGACACAAAACAGAGATTTGTTTCCGTTGTGTACCAAATCGAGCTCATAGGAAACCTTTCACAGAAATGTGTGTACTCATCAGTTCTTTAGAGCAAAACATAATTAAGCCGGAGGCTATTGTTTTATTAAATATTGTTTCGGGAAGCATTGGCTAGCACTCTCTTCAACAATGTGCCTATACAATGCTGTCTGATCATCCATTTCTGAAGTGTTGCAGAACACTTTAAGCAGCACATGATTTTTTTTTTCAGCAAAGTTATTGGACAAACTTATCAGTTAGATGTCATTCGAGAAGTGTAATAGTTTATGGTGAACAGCTAGTGAACAAATATAGTAATGAAACATCAACTCAAAACTTGTCGTAACGTGTGGCAGCCGTAAGAGCTAAGAAGGGTTTTCTACATGGATTAGGGTGAGTTTTCAACAGTTCTTTGACCAATTTGGATCTAAGCAGCCATTTGAGAACGTTGGGATCACTTAAGAAGTTTAAATGCATGACAGCACCAGTGTTAAAAGCATTAATGATTTCCAATATTTATTTTGCTGACAAGGACTGGACGGGTACATATACTTTCAACACGAGCGAGTAATTCAGCACAGACAAAGCAAAACTGGGAAGAACTGCGTAGTAGGCAAAAACGTAGCTTACTTTACAAATTAGGGGTCGACAGCTTGCGTCAGTAAACCTGCGTGCACACCACACATACTTGGTCAGGTTTTTCACATCAGAAGCCCTGGAACAGCTAGGCAGCAACGCTTATTTACTTTCGGTAAACGGCGGAACACACCCGACAGTTAATCCAGGAAACCGCTTTGAAGTTGCGATAAATGTCTGCATAATCGCCGTGTTCTTGATACGCGACGTGCGTGACCGCGGTTACTCGAGGGATGCGAATGATTTTGGGAGAGCCGGGGAAGTGGACTGACCCGAGCCGTCCGAGCGACAGATGCCTTGCGATGAGACGCGTCACTCTCCCGATGGCACGGCACGCCGTCAGTTGTAAAACGTCGACAGCCAGAAACACTATGCCAGCAAACGTCGCACGCAGCGTTAGAGGGAACTGTACGCTTGGGTATCAGCGTCAAACGCCTGTTGTCGCCGTTCGGAGTTACGCGGTCAAGCCACGGCCGAGCAGCTCCAACACCATTGCCGTCCGTTGTCGCACATCCCGGTGGGATGCATTCGATCACGGAGGGATGGCCGCTTCTCTCGTCAAAAAATACTCGTCCCCAAAGGCAACGCCGCAATTACCGAAGTGAAATATTGAAAGTGGCGATTCCCTATGCGACCTCACATCTGCAAGCCGCCATGTTGACATGATAATGATGTCGCGTTTTCACATAGGTTCAACCTAGTCTTGAAATCTGGGCACTTCAAGTTCGCTGGAAACTCAGTTTAAGGTCGTTTCAAGTTGAGGTGGATTTTTGAAACGCACTGATTTCGTCTCAAGAAGGCGGGAAGTTTTCAAATGAAGACGCAGTTATAAATACGGAGGTTAGCTAAATGGCAGCCATTGATTAACTATGACGGCATCAAACAGACATTTAAAAAATGTCTGACTGTCTCAATACCTATACTACTTTCGTCTCGTATTGCCGCATTCAGCAGGTGGCTTGACTAGCATTAAATAATAAGGGATGGACGACCGCGCGAGCGATTACTTCAACACAAATCTCAAACTGCAAATACAGCAAAACAAAGCTCGAAAGAGGTAGTCGGGCCAGCAGGTCACTGCTGCATTGGATTGGAGGGTCTCGTTGAAAGGCAAAACACACCCGACTCTGCCGCACATTCGTGCACTTGGTGACTCGCTTTTACGGCCTTGACTAAACACACCTACGTCTCTTAGACTCGCATTATCGCCTATCTGTGCGTATGTTCAAAAATCACTCAAGATAGAATGTATGAGGTTTAGTTTTTGCTTCACTAGCCTGTCTTCTTTCTTTGAGATTTCTGGGGTAAAACTGTTTTATGTATCGACCGTTTCCTTTTCATGCATTCGATGGCTCCGTCGGACCCAATTTTCTCATTTAAAATTTCAAGACAAACCACTTATAACATTTTACCAAGGTAACGGTTTGTTCTGAAACTTCCGAATCTGGTTCAGACCACTAGCCCTGCACTTGGGCTAAAACAAGCAACTCGGACGTTTGCGGCGTTTATATGTCCCACCAGCTTCATTAGCTTTCAAATTGTCAAAACTTTCAGGGACCGAGACCTATAGCTTCGCGTTCCAAGTCAAGCTCACCAGACTTCCACACTACCATTGGATATCGAGGATTGGAATTCACTACCTCACAACATCGTTTCTATTTATGTTGCTACGAAATTTGCCCAAGCCATTGCCCTCTTTTTATCTAACCTACCTAGCTAGCTTACATTGTTAAAAGTTGTGTTTACTGTTCTATCTTTTTGTTGTTCTATGGCCACCCTCTTGTATAATGCCCCACGGGCCCTCAAGGAAAATAAATGATGATGATAATGAAGTGTGAACCAAAAACGTATTTCAAAACTGAGGGAAAGGGCCAAAAAGCGTAGATTATTGTTTCAGCTCATTTTGCCCGCACAAGAACAATTAAAAAAAATGGAAGCTTTTAAAGAAGATTCTAGTAAATTTTTGTTTGCGACGACTTCCAGTTTTTGTAACCTATCAGTCTTGCGTATGCACTACTGAAGTTTTTTTCAAGCTTCTGTCCTTCAAGGAGGGATGATAGCATGAAGAAAAAAACAGAATTTGCAAAAACAGCAAAGACAAGTTGAGTCCCACTTTAAAGCTGACAAGTCGCCATAATTGGGTGCGTCGGCCTGAAAACCCTGATACCTCGGTCCAAAGACGCAGCAACGTTCTAGAAACACCCAGATAAAACACGAAGCTTTATATATCTTTTGGCGCCCGGAACACAATCTGGATAACAAAGGAGACTTCAAATATAGGGTCGTGAAGTTCAGCGTAAATATTGTGATGAGCAAGACCGATCGGACAAGTCCCAATGCGGAATTGGAACGCTAAAGCTTTGGGGTTCTTGCTCTGGCTTTGTTTGTTTTGCAATATGTGTGCTCAGTGTAATCACAAACCGTCGGGTTGTAAGGGTTCTAAAAGCAAAAAAGAAAAACAATTTATTTAAGTGCCCCTGCAACGCCGTTGCCTTAAAGTGAGAAAACAAGTTTCGAGCTTTAATGTTTGCTTCTCGACAAAAAGTTAGAAACACGACGCACCTCACCCACGCCTGGTTGAAGCTGGACTTAAAAAATGTCACTAACGACTCCATTGACGATACTCTATTTTGTTGTTGTTGTTGTTGTTTTTTGCCATAAACGATTTAGGAAAGTGCGATGCTACCAAGATAATTTCCATCTAAAAACATTACTTTTTATACAGCCTTTTACATTTAGTTCGGCCGCATTAGGCTCTATGATCGAATGGAGACAACCAAGCGGGGTCAAAAGTTCATTGTCATAGGTGTTTGTTATTGCCGACTAAACCGATCACACACAAAGACTCCGCTCCGATCCTGCACTCTTATTTGTAAAAAAATTGTTTATCCTACAAAATAAAAAAAAAAACGAGCGCCTTGACGGTGTAATTTTGATGCTGACTGATTGGCCACATCAGATCGTAGCGTTAGCGGCGGCTGCACTTTGAGTGAAACAGAGTATAGCGTGGGAAAGGAGCTTTCAAATATCCGCGAAGGTGTCTCATTCGTCGCGGAGTTACTAACCATTAGCTTGGATTTACCCGCTAACGACTTTGCAAAGCATAGAGCGTTGAATTATTCCGAATGCGACAACTTTTAGCCTTCCCTTATATGCTCGTGCCAGCAGTGTTATGTGGAGGAGAGTGGTAAGCTGGGCGAGTTGGTAAACGTTGAACATGGTTAAAACGCGCACAAAGAGACGAGGACAAACAGGAAGCGCGCTTGTCTGTGTTCTGTGTTCCTTCCCTGTTTGTCCTCGTCTCTTTGTGCGCGTTTTAACCATGTTTATGTGGAGGAACCTGATTGCGTTGCTACCGGAGAGAATACGATCCGTTGAATCCACGACACTTTTTCTGTATCACCTAGTCTCTTCCAGCCATTAGGATCCCATTTTTACCCCGTAACTACATATTTTCTTTTTCTTATTGAAGCATGAAATCCTTTTGAAGTAAAAGGTTTAAAAAGCGCGAAGAAAACGAGTTCAAAACAGACGTGAAGATAACAGGACACACGCTAACTCTCAACTGACTTTTTATTGCTGTTTTCTTCTACATAAGCCCGATGGACATTGGCTTTTGTCTTGCTAGGCAACGAGCCTGGTTACAGGCTTTACTTGAGCTTCATTGTAACAGAAAGTCTGACCATTAGACAACCCTGGCACGTAATTTTTATAGCAGCCGTAAATCTCAATTAACACCTGAACGTTGTTTAGTCGTAAAATCAACATAAAATCTAAAACTATCCCCATATATTTCACTGCAAAATCACGGTAATGATATAAATGAGATCGACTATCTACCGTTTTGAAAATGCAAGACCTTGACAGACCAGCTATCCGCCAACTGATCGTTAATTCAACAGACGCCGTAAAACGTTCAACCGTTTAATTCTATGTAAGTTGACTAGCTGTAGGCTGTAGACTTCATTTGTTCCCGGGCCGTTAACTGCCAGTGAAATCAACGGCGGGCATTGCAGCCATGCAGGTTAGCCAAATATAGCTCTGAAATATGCCATATACATTGTAATTAGAGTGAGCTTCGATGTCTGGAGGAGGATCCTTTTTTTGCATGCTTGCGAATACATGGGAGTTGTAGAGGCACAAAAACGACTAGAAAGATAAGCGCTCCAAAACACACGTGCGAAGAATCAGTGCTGATGACTCGATTCACGTGAGGCAGGGGCACGGGAGCTAGCTATCGCACCGTTCAAACCACAAACCGCCAGATGAACAAGCTTTAATTGTATATTCTTGTAAATATGTAAATATAATATATTTGTTGGTTACACCACTCCTGCTTGTAATCGAAGCCTCTGTAGAGTTAAAAACAATGCATAACAATGTGTAAATCAGAAAGAAAATATATATTTGTTTACTCATGACCCTGTTTACGATGCTGTACAGTCGTACCTGCAAAGAAAAAAAAACATATATCAGCATATCTAAAAGTGCCAACATGTGTTCTCAAACATTCTTTTTCTGGGCACAGCTATAGTACGAAGCCAGACGTACACTATTTGCAAATCTTCTAAGTTACTACTTACTTGATAACGAGGTGGAATAGCCAACAGCTCCCTAACAAAGGTGCTGTACCGAACTTCTCTTGGTGACAGTTTTAACGCGGTAGTGTTTAGGAGCTTGTGTCGCTGAAAATCCGGCGTCGACATCGGTGGGATCAAAAAACCCCATACTGCAACGCGCGCAACCACGTGTGATGTCACACGTAACGTCACGCATGTGACGTCACACGTGGCTCTGACGTCATGACACTATCAACCCGCTAAATTTGACGGGAACATGTTCGGCTAAATTTAAAGAAAATGCTTCCGCAAAATTCAGCGAAAATTTTTCCCCATAAATTTTGCGCAAACATCTTGCCGAGAAAGTCTGCAGAAATATTTTCCGCCTAATTTAGCGGTAACTTTACCGACATATTTAGCAAAACATTTTCCGCTGAATTCAGCGGGTCAATAGGTTCATGACGTCACAGCCACGTGTGACTTCACGCATCACGTGACATGATGTCACACGTGTCGCTACCGACTAGACCACGCACACAGCGCTTGCGCGGCTTAGGAACGAGCGCAAGTATATATGAAAAGGCTGTGCGAACGGACCCAATAGTGCTATTCTATTCCACTCTTAACGGCGAAGCTTAAGCGTTTCCTATGTTTTTCTTGAGAAGAATGCCAGTGGATACCAGTTATCTTCTATCTAATGCTCCAGAACACGCTTCCACCGCACCATCACAGGCGTCAACAATAATGGAGATGGGTGCGTTGCGCTTCGGGTGCATTAGAAAGGTTGCGTTGGTAGTGGCATTTTTAACTGCCTCAAAGGCCTGATGAGCTGCCCAGTTTCACCGCTGTTGTGACGTTTTCATTTTGTTTCCTTGCTGCAAGGCAAGAAGTGGTTGACTTATATGAGCGAAGTGTGAAATTAATGGACAATAAAAATGAGAAAGCCATAATGTTTGATGATGTCGACTGTCTCAGGCAGTGTTCGGATTCCGCGATTGTCCACGTGGTGTCCAATAAAACAAATTTCCTTGACACCGAGCTAACATTTTGTCGTATTGACGACGTCCCCATATTCTTGCAACCGAGGAAAAATCTAAGATGAACGGCGTTCTCTTCAGGCATGTGGATTAACACAACGATGTCGTCGATGTAAGCGAATGTGAATGTCAAGCTGCGAAAAACATGATCAACAAAACGGTGGAAGGCTTGTGCGGCGTTGTTAAGTCCAAAAGGCATTCGCAAGAACTCGAACAAGCCAAACGGTGTGACGATCGAAGTCTTGAAAATGTCTGTTTGTTCCATGGAGATTTTATGGTGGGCTTTAACCAACTCCACTTTGCTGCAAATAGTGGAGCATTATACCATGCCGCCGAGGTCTTGGATATGGGGGATCGGGTAGTGATCTCGCACTGTTGTTTAGTGCCCGATATTCCCCGTGAAGTCGCCAGTCTCTGCTTTTTTATTTGTACCATGTGGAGTGGGGAAGACCACGAACTCGAAGAAGGCCGTAAATGACCGATATTGAGGATGTCGTAAAACTCATTCTTAGCAATTTTAACTCGGTCGATTGTCAACCTTCGTGGTCTTTCAGGAACCGGTGGGCCCTCGGTGTCCATATAATGGGTGACTTGGTGGTGCATGTTTTTATCAAGAGCCGATGGAGGGAAAACCTGGAAAAACTTGTTGACTATGTCCTTCCATGGAGTGCCCGCTTCCGCTCGTGAGAGCAAAGAACTGAGAGGTGTCACCTTCGATATGAGAACTTGTACGCTAAGCTGTGCGTCTCGGAGTCAAATAGTATGTGGCTTCCCAAGTCAGCTGTGAGGGCTAACCTTCGCAGGAAGTCTGCTCCGATTATGGATTGGTTGACGTCAGCGAAGAAGAAAAGCCAGCCGAACGTCCTGCGGAGCCCGATGTCCAGTGTCAGCGACTTTTATATGTACGCCTTGATTGGAGACCAGTTTACTGCTTAGAGTGGTGGAAACGCTTGGCGTAGCCTACGTTCCTCCATCGTAGGGTGCACAATGCTTACTTCATCACCGGTGTCTATTAGGAAACGAACCTTCGTTAGGCGCTCCGTAACATGGAATATTCGGCCGATATGGGGCTCTCGACGCTGACGGCCTTCAACGGGTGTGCAGGCCGTTTCTAGAGTAAGTACACGGCGGGCGACATTGTCTTGCTTGTTGTCAATAACGTCGGTGGTACCAGCATGCGTCTGCCTCGGAGTCTGTGGACTCGTGGCGTGAGGGGTTCTGGTGGCGTGGGGCATTGTCTTTCGCACTCGAAGAATGCAACGGTCGTACGCGTAGGCTCCGAGGCTCTTGACTCAGCTGTCCAAGCATTACCTCCATGCGCTTTTTGAAATCCATGATTCGATCGAGTTGAGCTACAACCTCAGATGGCGCAGTTTGCGCTGCTGATATGTGTCGTTGTAGTGCAGAAATGCCAGTACAGCTTCCATCCATACTCTGGTCCGCATTACGAGACAGAGTGGCGATCGAGCGTGTCGTTAATGCGCTCAAGATCATGCGCACTGGGGGCGGAAGGCGTTGAAGAAACAGCTTTCTTAAAATTGATGTGTCAATTGTTGTTGCCTTGTCTCTGAGGAGATTTTCTATTCCTCGAAGGAATTCGGTAAGCTTTCGATCGCCCAACTCCTAGGAAGTCGAAATCTGTTGGAGTTGGCGCTGGATTCTGTGGTGCATCGTATTAGTTCCTCTCGTAGTTCTTCGGAGGTTTTGTCGTCTGGAGGGGAGCGTAGTATGTCCCGTACCACGGCGGCTGTTGCATGCGGAAGAACCGAAAACACCTAAGCAACCTCGTCAGGGACGGCGTAATTATATGCTTTCGGAAGATGGACTCTTTCGCTAGCAACAATAGTTTGGAGTCGGCCGACCAGAACTCGGGAAACTTAATGGTCGTCGTCGTCGCTCCCACGATTGACTTGGACTCTGCAGAGCCGGTGTGGTCGCCTCGATTCATGAGAGAAATACAAAGGTAAGCTCGCCAAAAAACCTAGGCTATGGAGCTGCGTAGCTGGGTCAGAGCAGTTGTTTCTTGGTACCGGATCACCTATATGTAGAGGGGCATTCCTCTAGATTACGTTTTATTTACATTATTTACAGGACTGAGATATTATCATTTCGAACATCTGGTGCGATGTCGTCTCGGGGTCCAGCCTCCCGCGAATCTCGTTATCGCGTGCCTTTCCCTTTTCTTAAGCGGTAACTGCACTAATAAACCTTATTTTGTACGTATATTTTAGAGCATGTGCCACTCTTTAATAAACGATAGAAGAATGCGTAATGTGACACTCACTGGGGAATAACATGTGACTTATACTTTGTTGTAAATCCAAGAATAAATTATATGGGCAGTCAGCAAAATAGGAAAACATTTGTGACTTTTCCAAAGATGAACAAGCATCCACGAATGAACAAAAAGTTAGGGCGCAAACAAGCAGGTGAAGGCCTAACATATCTTTAGACAAACCCCGAGACTCGGGAAAGGACGAAGGACAACGCAACACACAGAGTCTCAATGAGACTCTGTGTGTTGTGTTGTCCTTCGTCTTTTCTCCAGTCTCGGGTTTTTGTTTTCGTTTTTTCTAAACTATGTTACACCCAGAAATTTTGGTCAAAATGGAAGCTTGGGCAGGTTAGTAAGGCGTGATGATTTAAGCATACTCCCGTACAGAGACAGGACATAAGAAAGACATAAACACCAACTGTTGTCAAATAAACTCAGCAGTGTTTTAAACCTCTGTTGGCACGTTCTTTCTTTTTCCCAGTCTCGGGGTATTTCTACGATGTTCAACTACCACCAGCTGGTTTGCGCCGTAACGTTCTCTTCACCTTTGATAACTGGGGGAACACCTTGTAAGATATGCTTGGCTGGCTCATTATGGCTAATGGCATTAAACTTCAAGAATAAAAAGTTTGTAATTTATTGATTGGTTGAGTAAGTCTCTATCTTGTTACAAAATATTGTTATACCTAGTTCTTTAAATAAATACATATTCAGTGACAGCTGAAGAAATGCGGGGCGTTGGGGTCTTCAGTATCTTATTATCGTTGCGCGTTACCTGAGAATGTAAAAACTTGAAAGTAGACATTTGCGAAAATTATCTTTGGTTGGAAAAACAATAAATAAAGGACAACCGCCGACGAATTGCTAAACATGTAAGTACCCTACGTTTCGAGGCCTACTCGTCTCTTTTATGGCGATGGCCAATGAGGAGCGAGAGGATATAAAAATACTTTTCCTGAAAACGTCCATCGCCATAGTCACCTTTGGAAAAGAGCCGAGTACGCCACGAAACACGTAGGGTTCCTATTTCTAGGCTTTGGTTGGTTGTCGTCCTTTATTTATTAATGTGTAGAATTAATTGATAAAAACTTAAAAAAATATATTTTTTGATGCAAGAATTTTCAAGATAATAAGTCACGCTTGTTGTTTCTTGAACACTGGGTGACTAGGGGTCCATTTTTGTTGTAATTTAACATGGCGCAATTAGATTAATATCAACTCTTGCATCCCCTAGAACGCACGTGGTCTCATCTAGCGAAACCTTAAATAAGTTTGCTCTTGATCTCTAAGAGAGTTGCGTTACATCACACTAATTTTCCCAAAAATTTAATATGCACGAGCGATATGGTATTCTGGGCGTGGCATAGAGAAATATTTATTTCGGATAATCTCTTTATTTTTGTCCGCATGGGAATCATTCAAGCAAAGTCACACGCATTACATGCCAGCCATTCACTTATGCATTATCATTTTGTGGGGAATGATAATCGATTGGAATAGCCTAATAACCTAACACCACACAAAGCGGCTGAAGTCAATCTAACAATATTTCGCGAACTCGTGTACACTCCCAATATCTAGCTGTTCAAGTTCCCCTGCCGATCTCCGCTTAAAAATCTCTTCACCCTTTAAATGAGTGTATTTTGCTCTTTCTAGCTTTATTTTTTTTCTTCTTTATCTGGTTTTTACCTGCTTGTTATCTGAGTATGTACATAATCTTCCCCTTGTTATTCAAACACGTATTTCGTGTATTGCTTCAGTATTGCTTCAGCCCCCTATTTACGCAACTCTGCAATGAGGGGCTTATATTTGAGTATTTTGAATAAATAAGTAGATATATAAGTCAGATAAGAAGTCGGGGGGGGGGGAATCTTCAGAAATACGTTTGCCGTTCTCGAAAAATAATAATAGACTTAAAAAGGCCACTTCGAGGTCTCTGACCTACATTTCAAGCATGAAAGCTTAGTCTCTAAGCTTCTACGGATTTCGTTGCAGCCATCTCTACCTTTGGAAGATATTTATTATGCAGGAGCTTACTGATCTGGAAGGCAATGCTGCTGAGCGTGGGCGTGCGACAGAAACAGGCCAAGCTCCAGAGTGCAAGCCGTGTTCATTATAAAGACTGCTTCGCGCACTGGAGGTTGACTATAACCAACTGCGCCAAAACCGTTTCTTTTTTTAGGTAAATTTGATCGTGAGCATTGACATTTACGTGAACCAGTCTTTAACCGGGGTGAAGATAAAATGGTATTTTTAACTTCCTTTATACTTAAGTCCCTACACAGCCTACGCGACGAGCCGACGGGAACAATAAACTGGGTCAAAAGTGCACCATCGTGTCCTTTATCATGCCTCTATACGTGATCTAGCTTCGCTGAACCAATCGTGAAGAGAAAAGGCCCAGTGACTGCGCCATTGACGCTGCTAGATTTGTCTCATTCTCTCGTAGAGTCGGCGGCGTGTGCATTTAAGCTGAAACGATGTATAGTATCCGAAGTGGGCTACCCGAAATATGAACGTCCACGTGTCTACGCTCGCTGAATTAATACAAGAATCGAGCTAACGCTATGCTTATGTCTCAATTAACATCGCGGTCCATCCCACATCAAGCTACTTTTCAATATTTATTTTTTCTGAAGCAATACCGTTTTGATATTGCGGAGTCAGAATAGGAACCTAAATGGGGAGGGATTAAGTAATGGTTTGAATTACTTGAAGTATGGCGTAACTTATTTCGTTTGCTTTCTGCGATTCAATGCTGGTTAAAGACCTCGTTTAAATTTCTTAACTAAGCCCTTTTCTTTTTTGGGGTACCTGAAGTTTCGCAAGAATAAATTACAGGATCGTGTAAGCTAAATGTTACGCGAATTGTATCATATCTCGGCGCTCCCACAGTCGTATCCGTTGGGAGCCTGCACGCCTAGTCAATTAGTGGAAACTAATTAAACTTGCATCCGACCGATGTTCCGCAACCAGAATATTCAAACTCCTACAGAATTTTATTTATTTATTTATTGGAGGGGGAAAGTGGTTTTTTTTTTTTTTGTCACCGCATTCGGACTCGTCAAACGTGTTGCAAACTTTCCCGAAAATTCTCGTTTGTCTATGTCACGACGACCAAGGCACCGCACACGGTGTCGGTAAAATAAAGCAGGTTGGTTGATGAAAATAACCCCTGGAGAAGGGGAACAAGAGGGACAAAGGACAAACACAAATCTCCAAGCACAGCTAGGTGACTGGTGCGCGACCGAAAAAATCCGCCTGGTCCGGGTATCGAACCCGGGACCTCTCCATTACAGGTGGAGCGCTCTACCAACTGAGCTAACCAGGGGTTAGACGTCAGTAGAGCAGTTTTATCAGCTGCCACCAGTCTAACACCAACAAGGGTGAAGCTTGTAATTTAAGGTATGATTATAATGCAATTAGATGCAAAGGTGCAAGCGAGCTGGACAAGAATAAAATGACCTATTTAACTTCGTTTATTCTTAAGTCCATACACACCCGACGCGACGAGCCGACGGGAACAATAAACTGGGTTAAAAGCGCACCATCATGTCGTTTATCATGCTTATATACGTGATCTGGCATCGCTGAACCAATAGTGAACAGAAAAGGCCCAGTGACTGCGCTTTTGACGATGCTTGATTTGTCCCATTTTATTGTAGAGTCGGCAGCGTATGCATTTAGGCTGAAACGATGTATAGTACCCGCAGTCGCGCACCAGTCACCTAGCTGTGTTTGGAGATTTGTGTTTGTCCTTTGTCCCTCTTGTTCCCCTTCTCCGGGGGTTATTTTCATCATTCATGTCCAGCTCGCTTGCACCTTTGCATCTAATTGCATTATAATCAAGGTTGGTTGACTTTGCGCGACCTGCGCCACATTTCGAGCATTGCGCAGAAGTTCCAGCATTGTCCCCATAGTAATATTATTGAATAAAAAATGCTTCATGGCAAAGAACTGCCAAAGTCACATTTAATTATGTACAAAATATTTCCACAAACCTTTTAAATGTCCCCGAATAGGGTCGTTAAGAAAAAAAAAACTCATTTTGGGAGCAATCTTTTAGCCTCGGCTGACATCCGGAATTCCCAAACATGCGCTAAATATCCGAAAAATTACTTAAAATTTTTTGACGTGTTAATTAGCAGAAATAAACACATTCTTCCAATTAGAAACTTGATGAGCGTCATTAAAAACCATAGATCAGTTATTCTTAGGAAAACTTGCACCACGTGGGAAGCGCCGGAGCGTGCGCTGAACTTCCCTCTTGTACATACAGCAGGCGGAAGGCTGACGATGCAAACAGGCTGATAATAAAAATAAGAAAAAAGAAACATTCGCACTTTTGCAATGCCATTCCTCCGCCTGCGGTAGGAGTGGAAACTTTAGCTCACCCCCGCCTATAAAACATCATCATATCCAGGAGTCTTGTCCCCTTGCATAGTTTTTTTTATCATTGACGTAATTTTTTCGCACGTAATATGTTGACAGCTGAATATGTTACTAAGAAACTCTAGAAGCTGGTTTGTGATAGGTTTCGAGAGTTTCAGCCACTTTTTTACAAATATTACGAAAATATTGATTAAAATTCTCTCTGAGGTATTTATCTTTATAATATCAAGTAGCCTCTAGTTCTCGCAGTACCAAATTTTGTGTTTTTTTTTATTAATAGAATTTATAATTGACAATAATTTTTATACCTTTCCCATATTTCTGTATTATATTACAGTAGTACTTTTTTTCCTTCGTCGAATATGAGCTCTTGCCATAGTTTGCTGTATTTGAAATTGGCCTATAATATGTATTATTTCTACGTTGCTTAATCTTCCTATACCAAAAGTCTTTAATTTATATTATTTTCAATACTTTATGCGTCATCCAATGCAAGATATGTTTTCTGTAGTAAACAACTGGGTTCAATTGATGATGATGCAATTACGCACTGACGGAGTATATTATGAAAACAACCTTGGTTTGAGTTCATATCCGTATCAGTCATGCCATTGAAATTTGCAATGACCAACAATCTCCGGAGAGTCTAATAATTTAGTTTTTTTATACTACAGCTTACCTCGTTATTGAGACTTTGGCGTACGGGATCCGAGGTCAAAAGAATTATAGGTGAATGGTCAGTCAAATATACATATAAAAACCCGTACATGCCACATTCTGTGCTAAAGTTACATAATATATGATCAAGAGCTGAAGCTGTATCAGTACCAAATTTAGTTGGACTGTTTATTAGGTTTGTGAAATTAAATTACTGTAGCAAGAATAAATATTCATTACGTATTATTTTAGTACATCTATGTTAAAATCACCACAAATGAATACCTAATTTTTTCGTGCGTCATTTGTGAAAAAATATATTCTAGTTTTCCAAGAAAACAACCTATACATGAACCTGGAGCTCGATATACTACCCGGCTATAATGTCCGAAATTGTGACGAAAAGAGTTTCGTATTCGCCACCTAATGTGCTAGAATATTCACTGCATTTCTTTAATGTAAGCCCCGCCTTCATCAATAATGCAATCCCACCACATCTTGTACTCCTTGTGGTTAATAAAAACATTAGTTAGTAGCCGGGAAAGTTGAAATATTCGTTATCTTTGATCCATGTTTCCGATAGGGCTACAATATTGTACTGAGACACATGTTCACTAAGCAATGCACATAATGCATCCGCCTTTTTGTTCAGGCCCCGTCTATTGCAATGCAATAATGAAAATGTTACACTTGTATAAACTTTATTATTTCTTGAATAGAAACCATGTGCAGTGTTGTTTTTGAGAAAGTTTTCAGGTTTATACAATCAGGGCAAGATCAGCTTTGTTGATGATTTATATCCCAACAGCGTTTTCAGCCTTTCACATTAGTATGTTTCCCTGGGAGACCCACAGGAATTTTCAGTTGTTCCCCTTCTTCTTTTGAGTAGCCTTCCCAAGCAGCACTTTGTTCTCTGGGCACAGATGTTCCTTCCCGTAGATTGGTAGTGAGTGTTCAATTCCAAAATATGGCGCTGTCAGTATGCGTTTTATTCAATTCCACTAGAACCTTATCACGGATACCGTGGGAAATAAACCTAACGCTCACATTAGGTCTCGTCTTGTATTTTGTGAAAACACGGTGGATCACATATATATCTTCGTTAGCAATCTGAACTCCTATCTTGCACCCGATCTCAGTGAACACTGCGCCTAAGTGTCATTCTGGACAGTGTAGCTCCTTTAATCTCCAAGTTATTTCTGCGACTGTATTGTTTGATTTCAACAATATTACGCTTCATGTCATTGACTTTTTAATTAAGATCCTTTTTTTATTTGCTGCTCTTCAGTTCTCAGTACTTTTAATTCTTTGGTTACGGTAGCCATCGTTTCCTTGAACTCTTTGAAGTCCTTATTCATAAATGTCATTGATTGGGACATTCCTTCTAGCTCTGTTTTTGCGCTGCTATTCATATTATCTACTTTCATCGTCAGTTCAGTCAAAAGTTTTGCCAGTTCTTTTATAGTGCAAGGCTGTTTATCCCCCATACTGATTTTCTTGAGCGGCACAAGCTAACACTGCGGAATTCAGCAGGCGATCCAGGCAAAGACAAGGCAGCAACAAAACGCAACAGTACCCGCAAAATATTATGCGGAAGTGTGCGTCCGATGCTGAGTTGCCTGGATCGCCCTTCGGCGGGCGATCCAGGCAAATCTTGGGGAACCACCTTGTTTATTTTATTGTATGGTAGCTTTCCAGCTCCATCAGCTTCGAGAAATTATGGGGCTTCATATGAGAATGTCTTTACGACGGCTCAAATAGAACAGATATAAAGGGAGCGCCGACGCGCTCAGAATTGTTCATACCTGAAGACTAGACCATGTCTTACCTTCAGTTCGCCACTGGATATCCCTGATCACTCTCCGGAGCGACGTGGAACTGTTAAAAGAGCACAATCAATTTGTGCTTGTTTTTATTGAAATTTAGTAGAAGAAAGGGGTATTGTAACCGAACACGGAATATTTTGAAAAGCTGTAAATCTACGCGTTTCAAAAGAACATTTTTCCTAAGGGCTCTTGAGAACTTTATATTTAGGATACGTTACGTCACAGTATCGTGTGGCATAGTGACTTTGCGTCACGTGGTCAGCTCACGTGATGCGGTAAACGAAATACTTTCTGTCCGTGACGTCACGTCTGTCCGTTATGTTACAACCATCCAGAGCCTTACATCCGTAGAAACCGTTATATCTATTCGTTGCGTTAAATATCGTCCGGGATGTTGCATGTGATTTCAATATCATCTCCGAGCTCAAATACGCATTATTTGGTATAAAGATCATTGCATTGTTGTTGTTTAATTGCACACAATTGCTATAACTGCGCGTTATACAGTGAACAATACTTTCCGACGAACAAGTAAGAACAATAAACACACGTCTTAATGCGTTTACGATTTTTGAATTTAATATGTGCTTCCAATGAATCGGAGAATGTCGCTTGTGCGTCTTTTTGTGCTGATTTCTAGAATATCCTACTGCGAATGCCTGCTTTGTGAGCAGTCGCGGAGGGCGGTGCCATTGTCGTTGTGTCAGTAAATCTTCCACGCGAAGCATTGGAGCAAAATTGTGGATGTTCGTTCGACCTACCCTATTGGCGTCCCTAGCAAGCCTGTATTACAGAGTGGTTCGAACTGTTCGATCGGGGTCACGTGGATAATGGAGCGCTTTTGCAATGCGAGCTGCGAGGAGTTGACGAACGCGTCGACCGTCTTCGAGCCTCTCTGCCTTTCTTGCTGCTTTCCTCCTCGGAGCGCGACAAGCAGCGCATGCGCATTTACGACCAATCGGCGCCGGAGGCTTCCGCCATTAAATTGCAAACGCTCCCCATGGCTTCAGATTAACCCTCTCTTCAATCTAGGCTCTCTCGGCGACACCGGCGAAATCGATGGCACCTTGCGGTTAGAGCAAAACGCTTTTGGTGGCAGGTTCGCTGACCAGCCTTGTCGAGAGAATCAGAAATTCACTGCGCCTGGCGGTCTAAAGATGGGGCCATGAAAGTAGGTTTGAAAGCACTTTTAGTAAAATTATCAATAGTCACTGTCGGAATAAAAAACTTAAGATGTTTACAACTCTCTGTAATGCCGAATTAGAGCCCAGCTCTGGGGTAGGGGAGAGTCACGTGGTACGTCACGTGGCCCTGCTAAATATAGCGGTTAACATTTTCCCGCTAAATTTCGCAGAAAAATGTTCCCGCTAAATGTAGCGAAAAAACATTTCCCGCCGAACTTCGCGAACAAATGTTAGCCTCGTGACGTCACACGTGACGTAACATCTGACATTACACGTGACGTCACGATAAAGGTTTTCCGTTAAGGTTAGTGAGAAAATATTCCCGCTAATTTAGTGGCAAACGTTTCCCGCTCAATTTAGCGAGAAACGTTTCCCGGGTTGATTGGCGTCACGTGTGACGTCACGTGACGTTCACCTGACGTCTTGTGTTTCGTCGCGAGGGTAAAATTTCCCCGCTAATTTAATGGGAAAATATCCTCGCTAAATTTAGCAAAGAATTTCTCGCAAAATTTACCGAAACACTTTCTCGCCAAATTTAACGAGGAATTTCGCCCTCGTGACGTCACACTTGACGTCACGTGTGGCGTCGTTATACGAACGTCCCATAATGCAACGCGCTGTTACGTCGACGGTGACGGCGACGCCGACGGCAAAGAGCCCCCCCCCCCCTGTCTTTATAGCCGCGTCCCACTAGAGCGACAGACAGCAACAAACGACAGCGACACACGACAACGAGCGACAGACGACACCGACAGACAGCCTGTTTGTCGGAGTCCGCCGTCCCACCTGGCGGACAGGACGCAGAACACGGGGGCAAGGAAACTTGTTTCCTAGTGGGACTGGAGTTGTCAACAAAACACTTCAAAATACACAGACAAACAGAGTCTGGCGACGCAGTTTTCGTGTTTTGCTCTTTGGGCATAAAACGCGCCGACAAACACGGTGAAAGTGAAGATTATTACTTTATTTCTTGATTAAAGCTTCCGCTTCTCTTCATTTTCCATTGGCGATTTTCCGCAAACAGCCGTGACAATCGACACCACACTTTTTCCGAACTAGAATACCCGAATCGTTCCTTTTTTGGGCCGTTCGAGGCATTCTAGGTGAGCGCCACGGAATCTCACGCCGATTTTTATAAAGTTTATAACTTCCTAATCAAATGGTCAAGGCCAGGTTTTTTTTTCTTTTTGGTAGACAATACGGCATCCTCATTATCACTGAACGTGATGACAAGTCTCTCGTCTGCCGGAATGGCTTGCCGCGGAACGTCGTGTCCTACCTACTTCGTTGTGAGCGATCTTACTTTGGTCAGTCCTCGCACACGAGCGTATCCATCCTGATGCAGGGGCGTTGACTTCGGCGTCTTGAAACACCACCTCGCGCACCAAGTTTTCCCGAGCAAAACCAGCCACAGCAAATTCCCTTTCGCAACAAGACCGCCCGACGCCAGAGAGCAAGCCGCGCCCGCGACCACTACGTGCCATCGAGGGACCGGAACTGCGGGGCCGGGAACGAGGAGTGGCCGCCAAGGGCTTCTTGTTCCGGGAGGAAGGGTAGAAGGGTGGGAAGGGAGGCAACAGACGGCATAAGCGGGCGAGGAGGATAAGTTTGTCTCCGAGAGATGTTGCCTCAGTGGGACTGCTTGCTGCGCTTCAAGTCCAACGACAGACAAGAACTCGTCCGTCGTCGATCGTTTGTCGGCGCTTGTCGCGGGTGTTGGTCGTTGAAGTGGGACAGCATCGGCGACACGGAACTTTGTGGTGTCGTCGGACGATAATTGCTGTTTGTCGCTCTAGTGGGACGAGGCTATTACGACGCTTCGCGGCGACAGTCTGCCAATAGCTCATTACAAAATGCTAACACCGCCTGGAGCGTCCCGCCGGCGGTAGAAGTGCGCCCTAGCCTCGCTTTCATCCACTGCACCTCGGTTGCTAGGTGTGACGTCACGCGGCCCGCGTGAGGGGGAGCACTTTGGACGCCCTCAGAAGATCCTGCCGCAAGCACTGGAGACCCGTGGGCGAACACGAGGGCCGGTTTCGTTTTTCTGCCTACCACGCCGCTCTTGACGCGACGTCGTTTTCCCATATCACCAGGCCGTAAGCGCACGGTATCGTCGCCCCTGCATGCAAAGCATGATTGCGCAAGAACAAAATAGCTCTGTTGTTTTCCGCTCATTGGGCGCACGTCGTTCCTGCAGGCGCTAAGTGACCTTATCTGCTTGCACAAGAGAAAAGAGAGGTTTGGGGAATGTTTACCCCGCGGAAAGTCCTGAGAGGTTGCATTCAACATATATAACCGCTGGGCATTCACCATATAACAGTCTGTTTCACGAAAGGTGTACAAATTCGATATTGCGAAAACTACGCATCGAAAAAAAAGACCTTGTGTCGTTTTAGTCCTGGGCCAGAGGCCTATTTAGCAAAAATTATTAAAGTCCGAGATAATTAAGTTGTTAATTATTTTTGCGTAATTAAATATTTTATTATTGTGCTTAAGGCATGGTTTCAATCAGAAAATTGCTCCGCATCATCAAAAAATACTAAATCAGCAAATGTAGAACGATAGAAGGCGCGCGAAACATTTTACGCCTTTCTGAAAAACCGCCCAAATTCGACCGGTTTTTAAGTTTCGGTTTGCTATCCCAGCGCATCTCGGCCCCGACGGCAACGCGCCCCATGAAGAAATAGTGCAACCAACCTCTGCTGCGCAGTCCTCGCGCAACGCAGCAGAGGCTGGTTGCACTACTTCTCCGCGGGGCGCGCTGCCGTCGGGGCCGAGATGGGCTCCGATTGCAAACCGAAACTTGAAACCCGTCGAATTTGTGCATGGTTGAAAAAACCTCGAGACTGCGGGTAAACGACACAACACTAAAAAGTCTCTAACACAGCTGAAATTTTTATTTTCCGAAACCTGGTTATTTAGGCACTTCGATACAAAAGAAAAAAAAAAAGAAAAAAAGGGGAGAGGGTGAGAACCCCAAAAAATGACACTTTCCACCAACGTAACCTCTGACAAAACAACAATGACAACGGACTCTGCGTCATGCACTTCTCTTATCTCTGACCCCCCCCCCCCCCCGCTTCCCGACCGCCAAACACACTGATAACCCCAAGCCCAGTAACACACATACAAAAAGAAAAGAAAAGAACGACCCATTGTTCCCTCTACCCGAAAACCTACAGACATAAACCATGAAGGTCAGAACTTTTCACAGCCTAAGGAAACGCCGAAGTTCGTTGTCTAACCCAAACGACGGCTTATTAACTGCGTTCCCGTGACCTAATACTGTTAACGACTCTTTTATCAATCGCTTGTGGTCATCTTTTTCCCGCAACTCTGCTGAAGTTAAATGCCACAATGGTACACAGTTCCTACATTCGATCAGATGTTTTGACACTTCGGGGTACGGGTCTTTTTTCTTTATACAACGTTTGTGCTCCGTCAACCGCCTCATTTATACACCGTTTAGTTTGTTCAATATAACAAAGGCCACAATCAAAAGGTATCTTGTAAATGACACCCGAGGAACATTCCACATTCCTTTCTCTGTGTTTTATCGCGCAACCTGAAACAGTCGAGGCAAAAGGTGTCAAACGGCTCAATCTGTAATCTGTAGAAAAGGCAGTGCCAACATTAAACCTGCTGGCTAACGCTTTGATGTTGTGAGAAATTTTATGAACATATTTGTGCGGTTAATAATAATAATAATTTGTGCGGTTTCTCAGAAAGCCGTAAAATGCTTCGCATGCCTTTTGTCGTTGTGCAATTTGTTGATTTAATGTATTTCGGTGATGCTGAGCAATTTTTTATTTAAAAATATGCCCTTAAACACAATATTAAAAAAGTTAATTACAGAAAAATAACTAACAACTTAATTATCCCGGACTTTAATAATTTTCTTAAATAGGCCCCTTGCCCAGGACTAGAACGACACAAGCCTTTTTTTGTTGCGACGCGTAGTTTTCGCAATATCGAATTTGTCCACCTTTCGTGAAACACCCTGTATAACCGGATGAATCAGAATCAGCGTACCGGAAACAGCGATTTCGGTCAATTTTTGAGAGCGCAGCTCCTAGGGGCCCATTTCCAGCTTGAGCGGCGTCGGCGTGAACCGTAAGGTCACGTGACCTCCCAGGTCACGTGACCCCCAGGACACGTGACTCCCCCAGGTCACGTGATTCCCCCAGGTCACGTGACCCCCGTGAGGGGAGGAGGAGAAAGGAGGGCTATACCCTCCCCTCAGTACACTTCCTCCTTCTCCTCAAGAGCTGCGCTCCCATTCGGCGTTACAGAAAGCTGTAAACGGCTTTCATGTTTTGTTTTGTTTTTTGAACACGCGTGATTTATGCAAGCGACTACGCTTGCTCATGGAAGTTATACGTTTGAGTAAGTTTCAAAGCATTCAGTTCTCGCTATTTTTTTTTTTTTCTGCGTCTAACCAACACACTTGCTTGGAGCACGTAAAGCGAAAGGTCGCGATGGAGAACCCAGCGCGACCCTTCAATCCCCACCCCTGCCCGTTTCGATCTGGATAAGCATTGTGCCGGCGTGCGGTCATGTGTCACTATGGCATGATGCACGTTAAAGACCCCAGGCTACCAGCTGTACTGCCGTGGATAAAGTTTTCATTTACAGCTGAGACACCAGACGCACATTGAGGCTGACTAACTTCCGGCTGTATAAACATACACACAAAAATATTATTATTATTATTACTATCCCCGGCGAAGTCTCAGCCTTTTTTTTAAATACAAATCCATTTGGTAAATTGTGGTGTTTGCATGACGTGAGGGCGTTAGTTCTATAGTGACGTGAGGGCGACAAATTCATCCATATTGCCGAAATGCAACTTTGCCCTTTTACGCTAAACTAGCTTCTCCTCAAGGAGGGTGTTAATAAGGTGAAGCATCCTCTAATTATGAAGGAGAGTTGAAGTTAAGAGCCATGTGTCCTCAATAAGATATATATTTTTACAAAACTAGATCGCAGGACATCTGATCCTAAAAGACATTGCCATTATAATCACGAGACATCACCTAAAAATTGGTACAATCGAATATTTCAAAGATTGTATTGATTGCTGAATGCAACTCTAGTTACAATGTCCTTCGATGTCCTTTCTTTTTGCCCGGCCGCATATCCTTCTGGACGCATATTACAAGAACATTGTTTATAAGCATGCCATAAACAGCTCGTGAGCAATCTTCGTAAGCAAAAATTAATATATAATTCAGGGTGCGATAGACAAAACAAAATCTTGTTTTTCGACACACACAAATAAACTATACGCATTGCAGAAAGCTACAATCACTTGTAAATGTGACGCAAGCGATGAAAATAGAGCGCAAAAGCTTGAAAGTATAACGTTACCTGAGTTAATAAATAAGACTGAAAAAAGTTCTTAATGATCCGTGTGTCCCTGCCGCGCGCGTTGTCAAGCGAGCGCGTGGCCGAATGGTTACCGCGCTTGGCTACCACGGGAAGGCGCTGCGGGTTAACTCCAGGGAGCGGACACCTACTTTATTTATACTTTTAACTTGACATTCTCTTAAGTTCGTGAATCTTGTCGTCTGATCGAGTTAAGAATGTTCTATGCGCCGAAAGTTCTACGCCGAATGTTCCAGAAACCCACGCGGATACAAAAGGTGCTCCGCGTGGCGGTCCGGAGTCAGTCTCGCCCCAGCGTTCGATCCTGTTGTTCGCCGCCATCGACGCCTGGGACGCTAGCCTTTTTTATTTTGTTTTGGGCACAAGTTCGCCCCATTAAACGTTTAGTTTGTTTCAGTTTTCGTCGCCTCATTAATTGTCATTTGTAGCAATATCACTCTGGAAGCCTGTTGCTGTTATTTCAGTAAAACAAAAGTATCAGCAAAAAAAGCAATTATCGATCTTAATGGAAAGTGTTTGCAATTAACTAATTTTGGCATTCCCCCCAACGGCATTCTTTATTTAAAGAATGTTAGGCGTAGGTTGAAATTGCTTCTTTAAACAATTACATTTCTTTTTGGTGATATCTTTCTGTCTAAGCGACGTCGCCATGTTCTTAAAATTTCCTCTTTTCTCAAGAACACAAGCGTCACATTCACTCGGGGTTTCAGCTTTCTGCGCTACGTATAGATTATTTACGCCGATCGAGAAACAGAGTTTTGTTTTCTCTCACAGATCCCGTACATCGTTAACACCAGCTCAGATGACATCAAATTGAAGACGGGAGTCGCCATCAAAGGCTTCGAGGTCTCCGACCCTCCCGTAAATAAGTCTTGAGTTCTTGGATTCTGAGAAATAAAACTTTGTTACTTCTTTCCCGCTATTTTTTTTTCTTTTATTGCTCAACGCCGACTGTTCCATACTGATCGATTTTGGATTACCCGTCTTTCTCTAAGCTGGACGCTATCTTCAACGGTCCGCTTCCCTCTCTGCGTCGTCCGAAACGAGCCGAAGCCCCAAACACCAGGCCCTAACAACGTCCTCGGTCATTCGTAAGATACCCCGACGGCTCTCTTATTTTCGGCCGAGAGCACCGCTCCTCAACAACGAAGTGGACCTACACTTTTTATCAATTTGCTCTCCAAGCAAGAAGAAGAAAAATCGTTCGCGGCAGTGGTGTTTTCCTCGTATCAGACTATTTTTGTACAGTGTTCTCGTTCGCTACAGGATGGAGGAGCGGTCCTTTGTCGAGAAAAGTAGCAATTTAATACAAAGCTGTCCCTTCGAGTCTTGTTTCAGGATTGGAGTTAAGTTTAATTTTCGAGCACAACGGTGCCACTGTTTATGTTTGTTGCCCGCGAAAATGTCAAAAACATAAACGAAATCATTTTTTTTTAACAGCGCCGATACTTTCTGCTGCCAAGCGTGTAGAATCTATCCTGCTCGATTTCGGTGCGTCTCAAACTTGATGAAGATACCCTTCCGATTTCATCAGCAGAACTTTCTCAGCTTTATTAGAGGGTTTCTTTGGTGTGCGCTTTAAAAGTGTACGACCGAACCTCGAGCTGAGAACGCTTGAGTTTTTCGCATTATTTTAAGCCACAGTCGCACTGCCCATACATTATACAAAATAAAACGGTATTTGCTCCAGACCGTGACTCACAGAATTATTTCTGGACGCGCCTGACAGCATTTTTGAAGCATGTTCTCTTTATACGTGCGCATGCTGCTAACATGTATATTGCCGCAGACGTGTTCGAAGCCTATAGTACATGCATGAAGGAAACATGCATTGAAAACGAATGAGGGGGTCCGCAGCTAACTCTGTCATCATGTCTTCAGCAAACGCATTCAGCCGTATTCGCCAGTCGTGAATTACTGGCACTGTACTTAGGTGAGTATCTCGTCTAAGTAGTCGCGACCTAAGCGAAGAATCAGCGACTAAGGAGCAACTGGACCCTGCGGTATTCACGAGCGTTAGGCAGTCGGGTGACTATCTAGTCAGGTGTAACGAGATAAAGCGACATAGAAAGGTAGATCGTTCTAAAGCACGTTCATGTTTCAAAAGTATAGCGCAAGGTGCGTCAATGCACGAGGCACGTGCAACGTGCAGCCCTTGGGAAGATCATGGCAGCACAGCGCAGCACTGAGCTAGATTACAGACGCCATGTTCTTCCCGAAAGTGCGCGTGGCACGTGTCTCGAGCATTTGCGCAACAATAAATGGCGCCATTTTTCCCAGGATAGAGGGGCTTTAGGTCGTGCAGGGGCGTACTTAAACGCTACCGCGAGAATGGGAATTTGATCGTGTAAAAACTAAAATTTAAATATCTATTAGGAAAAATAAGATATATTTTAAGAGACTCGTTGACCGCGACAGAGTTTTACGAAAGACAATAAAAAAAGTGAGGAAAAAAATGGCGAAGCCGCATTGACGGTCACATAAACGAATAGGAGAAAGCCCCTAAATGCGGGCTTTCTCCTCGTCCAGCGCCCTGCTTAAATCGCTTTAGCGGTATTTCTGACCACTGAACATGTTTATTTCCGCAAGATTTGCGACTTTAATTTCTTTCTAGATGTGTCCCCCAGCGTTCCAAGACAGTAAGGGCTTCGTCAGCGCTGGCGATCAGCGGTGACATGAGTCGGCCATGGCTGCTGAGCCGCTAGTCCTCCGCTAAACACCGGCTGAACTAGCCTTACCTCCTGACTAAGATTTTCCAGTCACCTTCTAAGTCGCTAGGGGCGACTGAGCCCTCAAAAATAGTTGGTGAAGACCGAATGATTACTTAGCTGCGATTAGCATCTGCCACGTGATCATTTTAATCTATTCGGTGGGAGGGAGGTATGCTTGGGCGGTACAAACAATCCCTGTTTGGCGGCGAATCGCTTTTGTTCGTAATGATAGCTCGTTTGTTAAGATCTATGGTGCTATGTGTAGCAACCTTTAAATGTGTCTGCAATGATGTCAAGAGTGGAAACCGCTAAATAGGACTGCCAATACTCACATCCCTCCCCTCATCACCTCGTCGGTATGAACGACGAGGTGCCGTGTTTTTAGGCTGTTTAAATTTGGCGAGATATCCAACCTCCGCGATTGGCGAGCGCAAAAATCAAGCGCCGGGTTGGCCAATCGCAGCGCTCGGCGATCTCGCCTACTTTGTCGCCGAGTGTTCCACTGGGAGTCCCTGTTTGCTGTGTGAAGATTCTCTCTTGGGTAAGCTAATATTCTATTACTATGTACAGCCTGCAACTCCCGCATTGGGATTTTATATTTATATTAGTGCGGTACCGCTGATTGCGCCCTCAACATTTACCGTTAACTTGCAGGTCAGAAATGTTTAGTTCTTTTGTATTTAGAGTTATTTTAATTAAACTGTTTTGGATTCACTTTGGCGTGAATTTGTGTGTCGCCGCGAATAAATAGACCAATGAATAAATTCGAACTTTGCTGTTTTTTTTCATTGATTGATACCAGCTAAACGAAAACAAAAACATTTGCAACGTACTGTGTTTTCTAGGCTTCTTGAGTTGACTTGCAAATTATGCAGCACGCGGCGTTAGCTAACACGAAGGCAGGAGACATTTTAAATTATTTTTATATATGCTTTACTTGTTGTTTTATCTGTAGCTATTTTGAATTTGGAAATAATAAATAACATGCCGGAAAGAGGACTAATTGGTTGCTCCGAAAACATGCTTAGTTCGGGTAGCTAAAACACAATACCACCGGAGCTGGATTCAATTTACACAGTTAATTTGCAAACTGTTTTTTCTTGATTGAAACAAATTAGAGGTGCCGAGGTCATCGAATCTGGATTCGATCGATACCACGATAGCGACGCACTCTGCTTTCCTCTTTCCATAAAAAAACGAAGATGAAAAAAATACATATCGGTTGCTAACAATATTCACTGTATAGGGATTGACGCGATCGCAATGGAAGGGTAATTTAGTTGGTTGCCATCGAACGACGGCCAAGTGAGTTAATGGAGTTGGCATCCTGCAAAACATTCAAATGACAACACAAGCGCCGCTTAAAAAAAAACACGAAAAAAACGACATTAGTAAAAGCAGAAAACGACAACTGTGGTCATTTTGGAAATGCGATTACTCGTAACGGGTTCCCTTGAACACTTCTTATTTGCATTAATGATAACGTGTTCAGTTGGACAAGTCGGCGAATGGTATAAATACCATAAAACAGTGCAAGACAAAAATGAACAGAAACATCAAGGGCACATACACATTTCGCATTTGTAGCTGAAAACAGGATACAAACAATAAAAAACAGGATTCGTTATTATGTAAAGCAGTGCTCGCTCTCGGTGCCAGTATTATGGAAATTGAACCGTGTAGTAAACAAAATTTATCGTTTTACTTCGTTTCCCACTCTTCGTACAAAGCTATGTGCAAATGCTGAAGGGGATTTAAAAAGAACGCTGTGCTCGCTTGAGTACTCCTGAATTTTATATCGCCTTACTAGAAAACAAATAAAGAAAACGGAAAGGATAATGAGAGCTAGGATTTAAATGAGCGCGTTGATGGTAATTAATAACCTGGAGCAAAACAATTTATATGCACTCATGGAGAGAATAACGCATCCCTGATTGCGCGTTCGCTTTGCCGTAATGACAAAGGTCTGGGCTAAATTGCTTCCACCCACGCGCCAGGCACTGCGAAGCCGGAGTTTTCTACGGCGCCGCACAAAATGCCTGTAACGATGATGTTGGTCATTTTCTTTTTGTTTTTTTATGAGGGCTGCTAGAGTCAAAAAGTGCTTCAACAAAACAAAAAAAGCTTGCTAGGTGAAAACGTAGGTCCAAAAGTCAAGGAGGTACCTGACGCCTGCAGTGAGTCACTCGTTCTGTTGCTTAGGTAATGAGAATATTTATTAACTAAAGATGTGATCACGCTTCGTTTTATCTCAATCTTTATATTGTTGCGATGTATTGCACAGTCGTGGACGGTATGAAAAAGACCAAATGAGGAAATGACTCCGAAGGCCTCCGGTGCTATCTAACGGAAGAAAGCTGAAGTTGTCATCGAGGCTGTTTTCTGACGAAGCGCCATTTCAGCGGCTGTTCGATTTTTTTCTTTACTCCCCACTGGTGGGCAAACGATTGCTCAGTCAACAGGAATTCTGGTAATGCTCGGTAAAATAAATTACATAAAAAAATGTTATGATTATTTATCCTGCTAACTTCTCATCGAACGCCCGAAAACGGATCGCTCAACCTGCCGACCCACTCGTTTAATTAAGATTTGCTTGGTTTTGCAGTTTCTCGCCAATCAGAATTAACTCGGAGACAGCTGGTCAAACGAAAAGTGATGACCAAAACTAAACATTCGCTTAAGCATCAATAATAGTAAGGCTTTATTTTCTGGAAAATAGCGCTGCCGGCCGTGGGAGCCACGTGCTCGCTTAGGCATTTTCATATCGTCCACGACCATACATATGCCCCTATCGTGCAATTTCTAATTGAGAAGCTTCTCGTTATCTCTATGTGCATATGTAGAGTGCAATGCATTATTTATCGTGTACAGACTCCATAATTGTAAATGGCGTACCATAGAAAGGTTAGGATAAAGAAAGGAGCAACTCAAATCATGAAGAGCGTTTAAAATTTAATGGCGGATATGTCTCCTAGGAGGATTGGTCGCAAGTGCTCGTGCGTTGCGCTGTTGTAATGCCGAGAGCAAAGAAGGCGGAGAGCTGGCGAAAAGGCGAAGACGCTTGGACAGGACGAACGCTTTTGTCCCCTCCGCGCCGGCCGTATTTCAAACACTGCACTTAAATCCGATGAGCCCGGTCCAGCACGTGGAAACTCTCTGAAATCTTGGCACACTAATGTATCGTACATCTTATTCATTCCTTAAATTTGAAGTTGTCGGTCCCGCTATCTAAAAACAAACACTTCGCTTCACTAAAAAAGAAAAGAAAAGAAACCTTTAGTTTTAGTGGGTGTTTTTTTTTAAGTTTCTTGTTCTTTTGCTGCTGTTGAGCGTTTTTCAGTTTCCCTGCAAGACGATAGAACGCGAGGTTAAGGTTAATAGTTGAATAGTCTTTCCTCTTTTATTTTTGCATTCCTTTGGTGAAAATTTTTTTTACTGTGGTGACTACATTATTTTGTATATTATAGAGTCGTGTAAGAGTGTGACACTCTTACATGACTCTATATTTTACAAAATAAATATTTATGTTTATTGTTGCTCTTTTTTTTTTCAGGCACTAAGAAGCTATTTCGAAAAGTGTGCGGACCTCTACTAAGAGTCAAGGCTTGTTCCAGCTTCGGTAAGAGACTAAATTGAAATGCGTTGAGAAATAGCCGAGGTTACTAACCCTGAAGAGCCTCAAGCAGAAGATACAACCTCTAGGCGTGCACTATTTTTTTGCTTGTCACAAAAGCTTTTAGAGTATTGCAAAATCGTTTGCGCGTGGGGGCCGTAATTTATTCCTTCCTAACGCAAATTCATACCAAATTGCACTAAAACCTAAGGCATTGATATTCTGCAGTTTTTTTTTTTTTTTTGCTTTGGTCGTTTTAGGTTAGATCGTGACGTAAAACTGGAAATATTAAAATAGGGATCCAAAATATCCAATACGTCATAAATGAAGGTTTTAAATTAAGATGAATACTTTCCTTGGAGCAACTTCATTCAAGAAAAATGACACAAAGCTGCTTTTTTTAAAATGAATGTCGCCTTCGATCGTGTTCTTCTTTAGAGCGCAGCTCTTAGGTGCATGTTTGTGGGTTGAGCGTCGTCGGCATAGGCGTAAACACGCTAAATTTAGCAGGAAAATGGACGTCACGTGACTTTAACACCGAACTAAGTTTCCCGCTAAATTGAGCGAAGAAAGTGACGTCACCATGTGTCACGTCACCAATGAACAAATTCAGTTTATCCCATGGCTGTAGCGGTAAAATTGACGTCACGTGCCCTCAACAGTTATTCAATTTCCCGCTAAATTTAGCGTTAAATTGATGTCTGGGGACCTCAACACCTATTCAGTTTCCCCGCTAAATTTTGCGGAAAAAATGACGTCACGTGCGGAGGAGGAGAGGAAGGTACGGAGGAGGAAAGGAGAAAGAGGACGAGGGGAGGAGCAGGAGGACGATAAGCAGAGGAGGAGGAGAGGAGGAGGAGGAGAAGAGGGTACAAAGGAGGAGGAAGGGCATACCCTCCCCTCCGTACACTTCCTCCTCCTCCTCAAAAACTGCGCTCTAATTTCGCGTTACAAAGATTTGTAAACGTCTTCAATTTTGTTTACTATATAGATATTTTGACTCTTCATCGCATGGGCGTCGCCATCTTGAAATCACGTGACACGGCCACAGTAAGGTGGTTTCAACGTGTCGCTCCGCTCTCGCCTCGGCGACTTGCTCAAGGCGTCCTGTTAGTGTTTCAGAGCCTAGCTTAGGCGCCTGTTTCCGAATTGAGCGGCGTCGGCGGAGGCGGAGGCGTAACCGCCCGCGTTGCATTATGGGACGTCACAGTTTCCTCGCTGAATTTGGCGGCGAAACTGAATTGGTGTTGAGGTCAAGCGACGTCAATTTCCCCACTAAATGTAGCGGGAAACTTTACCCGCTAAATTTTGCGGGGAAACTTAGCCCACTAAACTTAGCGGGGAAATTTTCGCTAAAAGTTAGCGAGAAATTTAGCTAAAATATCCCGCTAAATGGGAGGGGAGGAGGAGGAGGAGGAGAGGGTATGAAGGGGAGGATAATATCCTCCCCTTCGTACTCCCTTCCTCCTCTTGAAGAGCTGCGCTCTAATTTCGCACTACACAACATATTATTCGTCTTTATTCTTTTTTGGCGTTTTACCGTGTTTTTTGCCTTTATTTGTAAAATGTCGTCCGATGCTTGTATATAATATAGTCCGTTGCAGCTGAAGAAGGTAGGACGAGAGAAAGGAATGCCGGGGAGGAGGAAGCAGACGAAACGCCAAAGAGAGGAGGAAGTTTCCCCCTCTCTTCTCCAGCGTTCCGTCTCCTTGCTCCTCCGCGGCCTTCCTTTCCCTCTCCTTATTTTTTGGCGTTGGAACGGACTATACCTGATAGCAAGTCATCATTATGTGCACAGCATCTGCAGTTAATTTCTTGACATGTTTTGACTAGTTTTACGGTCGGCGTACGCATAGAGGGAGGAAGCACAGGACTCAGCGTTAGCCCTGACGCGCACTGAACCAATTACTTTTGAAAACTCAAGTTCGCTCCGGTGTAGAGGGAAAAACTCCAAATCAATAGCAAACGTATATTTATGATCGCGCATTTGGGATCTTAAGGAAGGTCGTAAATTTTCTGCTAAAGAACTGTGTGTCTCCTTAATTCATCATTATTTGCCTTCATAACATATCTAAAACGATCAATTTTGATTATATGGAATAACTCATGGGGATTGGCGACGAACGTTGAACTTGCGTCTTATTTAATTCTAGAAATAATGGTTGTGTCAAGACCAGGCGATTTGTTTGTTCATAACATTAATCCGGAATATGTTCTTTCACTTGATGTGCTTGTTTTTCAACAAAACTGTTAACTCTGCTCGATTCTATGCCTGCGATATTTCAAGCGATTTCACATATTTTTAAAAAAACATGCAATTTCAATATTTTATTTTAATTAGTTTATCACAAAGGTTGGAAGTGTCTTTGTGAAATAAGTGTCACGAGCAGCTTGAGGGTGCTAGGACCCGCAATATTGCCACGAATGAACAGGCGAGGAAACAAAGAATAATTGGGGAGACTGAAAAGTTTAATGGGGCGAACTTGTGCCTAAATATAAAAAGAAAGAGAAGATAACAGCAGTGCGTCGCGGGCGTCGAAGTCGGCGTAACAGCGGAGTCGAACGCTGGAGCGAGACTGACTGTGGCTTGCCACGCGGAGCCCCTTATATACACGCGTTGGCTTCTGGAACAATCGGCGTAGAAGGTTCGGCGCGTGGAACATTCGGGCCTCGAACAAGCAAGAGGATTCTTGAATATACCAGAACACTAAATTGCAAGAATAAATAAAAGACGCGTCGCTCCCAGGATTCGAACCCTAACTCTTTGCATGGGAGTCAATCAAGATAACCGTGAGGCCACGGTCGCGCTGCCTGCTTGGCAGGCTTCGCGCGCTGCAATATGTGATGCGGAAAAGAGCCCAACTGCATGGAATCACCCGAGGGCGGCGTTGTCGATGCCGGATAGTGATTTACTTCGTGCGGATGGTGATGCTGTAGTGAACACGGCACATTTGTTTCAATAACTTTTTTACAAAAAGCTTTATGGTTTATGGAGTGGTGCCCAGAATTTGACTTTAGCTAAATTTGCCGGAGAGCGCGCGCTTTAATTTCATTTTGCAAATTTTACGGAAGACAAATATCAGACTACATTTAACGGACCTGGCATTCATATTATTCATGTCTTGATTACACTGTAAGAAGCTGTCCGTAGAACAAATAGTTTTATTTTCTAACATCAACGTTGCGAAATGCTGTTCGGGAGCGATTTAGCAGGGCCGATAGTTGAGTCAATTTCTCGCCCGGCCTGGGATGGGCTATCGAAATGTTTTTTCGAGTGCTTAATTTCTTTAATGAATACAACCGAGATAACATGCCTCCTTTTAAACTAGTGTCAGCAGGAATAGTGGTAGTCGATGAAAGTCCTCCCCGTGCATCGATTCCGTCGTTTCGCCTCTGAACCTGGCCAAATTCACCTATACGAACATGACCATGCAGAGGTGTCGAAAAGTATTCGTAAAGAAGTACGCAATTATGACTCGAAGTCACTTCGTAGTTCTCGACGTAGCTCAGTACTACCGTATTCTTGGCTGTGTGTTACGTCGGGCACGTATCGATCATATAATTAGGCAAAAATGGCATGAAACACCAAAAGAGGCGCCGAGCGCGCTGAAACCGAAACCAATCCCTATCGAAGCCACCCGATGGCGGCGAGTACGCCAGCGCCATCTATCCGCCGTTCGTGTAACTACTGAGATGAAAAGGTCGATAGTTGCTGCAATCTTAAGAAGCACAGGGCGCGACATTAATAGTAGGCACAGGCGTCTTTCTTCTTGATTCGTGCTTCGCCGTTCTGATCGGCTTATGCCACGCCAGATATGCAGGACTGGTCACGTCCTGCGTTTCTTGAAGGGACACTCACCACTGATCTCTATGACAATTGCTGGATCGCGCTTGCCCGCTCCGCCAATGCGGCCACTGACGACCATCTTTTTAGTAGAGTTATATTACCTCTAGTCAAAGTACAGCTCCTGCAGCCACTATCATCCATCCATGGCAGACAGCGTTTTGGTAGGTGTGGTGGCAGGCTGCCGTCAAAATAGGGCGGGTGATATTTCGTGCTTGATTGAAATTGTTTGGCGAAACATGTTTTTAAACCCGGCGTGAACGGCAGCCCGATCTTTGAGGACCCGGTGAAAGTTTCACGAAATCGCAGCACCGGGGAAAAGCAGCAAGACACGCATCGAAAGTTGCATCGAAAGAAGCATCGAAAGAAGCATCGAAAGCAGACGCCGGTACGGAGTCTGCTTTCGATGCGAGCTGCGCTGCTTTCCCCCGGTGCTGCGCTTTCGTAGAACTTTCGCCGGGTTTTCAAAGATGAGGCTACCGTTCACGCCGTGTTTCAAGAATCTGCTTTGTCGAGCAACTTCAATCAAGCACGAAATATCACCCACGGTACAGTGTACTAGATCCACGGCTATTTTATGACATCCTGCCGCCATTGTGCTGTACGCCATATTACTATGATGGCTAGAGATAATATAACTCCACTAAAAAGATGGCCGACCGTGGCCGCATTCCCGTCCATAGGCGGAGCTGGTCAAACGCGATCCAGCAAATAGACATAAAGATCAGTGGACACTACCATGAAAACAAACAAGATATTTTTTAAGGGCGAATATGGGATACATTTTTGTTTTGTTTTTTCCTCGACAAAAATTCCTATTTTTCTCGTACAATGTGAGATGAAACGAAAGAGATAGCTGTAGAACGGTCGTGCAATGCTAGTGCAATGGTGCCGTCACGTACCTGAGGACGGAGGTGCCACGCGGATAAATCTCGTAGCCAATTTGGTTGACGTCGTAGACGACACTGACGGCCGCCGCCAGTTCTCGGTGACCCGTGAAGTGAGTCGGTAAGTGCTGTGGAAGTTTCTAAACCTATCCACTGTATGCGTAGCAAGTGGATTCTGGTAAAGTGGGATATCGCATGACGAGAGTGATGTTTAAAAACAATGTTTTTAAAGCAGACGACACGGAAGACTCTTTTTGTCGTGTTGTTACTGGCGGGATACCGGGACTCCCCATCTCGGCGCTTTGCGGCCGACGGGAAAACCCGACTTTCCTAGCCTGGCTCGAAGAGCGAAGATAAGGGTTTTTCCGTAGTGGCGACGGCAACGAACGAGATAGAAATCTCTGCAAAATTTCACCCGTAACGTTTAAAAATATAATATGCAAGATTGACGCCGTCAGACGAAATTTAGGTGGGGTTCACGGCTTGCTCTAAGCCACGCCCACGATCAGTGGCTCCGCCTGTTACTACTGGAGTAGCTTGGCTGCTCGGCCGAACACGCTCGACAGCCAGGTGTCTCTCTTTCGCGACATCTGGTGCGCCTAGTTTGGCGTCTGACACCACCTGCTAGTCGTGCGAGCAGACGCGCGGCCGCATCCGCAATCGTCTGCTATTCCACCATCGCTTATCGTCGTCTGCAATGCCCGTAAGGCGTGCACATAAATTCTGCGCGTCGGCGTCTGTTTTCGCCTTCATCCATCTCCCGTTGCGCCCTCGTCTAAAACTGCTGCAACGCTCGCAAGACAGGACCGTAAAAACGGCGTTCTAGCGCTGCAGTATGCACGAGCCACGGTTCAATACAAGCGTCTGGCAGTGTCTGTCGATGTGTGGTAAAAAGTAACGGACTAAAATATTCAACAAAATTATGCTATTCTTAAAGTTTGACTGTTCTTGTTTTTGTTTTTTTTCTCGTGGCTTCCGCGAGAAAGCTGGTTGAGCTTCATGACGCACAATTTAAGCCCGGGCTAAATGTACTGGCTTTAGCAGGCCAGGTGCACCGCACAATCCGAGAGCTATTTGTCTTTCGAAGCGAAATGACGGGAACAAACCTGGACAAACCTGATGCTAGCCGGACTCCCGATTGCCTTGAGCCTAATGGTTCACAAATTCTTACCTGTGTAGGCAGACTTGTGCTCATGACTTGAAATATGTAATGAATTACAATTACAAATTACCGAGCCTCAAATCTATTGGAATACCGTTACAAATTACTTTTGGTGAAAAGTAAGGGATTTGTTTACTCGTTGCGTTACAAATTACTTCCACGGTACTTTTTCCGTGCACTTATTGAAAGAACAATGGAAACAATTTTTGACATTTTTCAAAAACTTTCTGCAACAATACCTTTCATTTCTCATACGCCCGTATCATGCTAGTCCTTGTAAAAAATAAAATATTGTATTTAAGAGAAAGAGTATAGGTGCACTCCGTTCACCTGCAAGCTGACAAGACAGCGAAAGCTGCAATTACACCCGCCATCCCGCTAGCTTACGGCCCCCAGAAGTGATCCCTGGAATTGTGCAGACAACGCTAGCGGTGCGCATGCTTAGTAGCAGCGTTTACCTCCGCTACGCGATTCGGATCTAAAGAATAGATCTACAAAAGCTCCCTTTTGACTCGAATGTTTTGCCTGTTATTCACAAAACAAAAAACTTGGTTTTAATGTTACAATGTATAGCCAATCCAGAATGCCGGTGTCCTACGTTACCTTGATATGTTTCCGTAGATTAGAGTTCGTTGTTCTTGCTGATGACGATATGTGTTTTTTTTTTTTGGCAAGCAAAGTATGCACTGGAACTCCAGGCTTCCGTTTTTCTTAATGTCCCGGTTTTGAACTCCTCATTAAGAGACGGGAATGAAGACGACTGACACTCCATGACCGAAAACTCCACCAGTCAGAAAAAAGTGGCGGTTACGGGTTATCGATTATTCGTCGGTTCTCACTTTTATACCAATATACGTGGAGGCCAGGATAGAGGAGGGCATAAAGAGCGAGAGAAGCGGTGGCCATCGCTCTCACAAAACAATAGAGGATTACACCACTTTTACGTGTTCTCTCTCTCTGTCAGCACTCCTTTGATGGCCTTACTCCCCCCCCCCCTTTTACGTTGACAGTTGAGTCTAAAGTGAGGAGTGAACTCGACCACCATGCCCAGACAAGTAAGCCAAAAGAAGTATCGTCCACACCCTCGAACACGATGCTCTCAGCCTCGCGAGGGCACTTTTAGCCGTGCCTCCAGAGCGTGCTAGGATACTGTAGCCAGTGTTGCCAGGTCTACTGATTTATCAGTAGAACTACTGATTTCGTTCCGGGTCTACTGATTCACTGAAAAAAAGAAAATCTACTGACTTTTGTTTTTAGTAGACATATTACAATTTATTACTTGGCCCCTTCAGTTCTCACGGTCACCATCAAAGGAAACTCATATTCTCCCAGAATTAAAAGCGAAGCACTGGCGGCCCAGAAGCCCGTCGACGGTGACATCCGGGCCAGAACCATATATGGGAAGAGTTTGGCCAGTCTATGATCTTGCCGCGATAACGTCCCTCTCCCGAGTGAGCCAATCAGCCCGCGGCGCAGAGCGAGAGGCGTGAGTGCATGCGCCTGAACTCTCGGCTGCTCCGAGCTGAGGGGAGTGGGCCACCATTTTTATTCATTCGCCCGGCGGAATGCATGGGATCGACATCCAAATTTCAGTTCTTTATTTTTATTTGGCAGCCTCTGGCAAGAAAATGATATATAATGTTATTCCTCGGTGGCTTAAAAAGCTAACGAATTAACGTTCTCCACGTTTAAATGCAAACTTTTGGTCAGGCGAAAAAGAAATAAGCCCGTAGCAGATGACGCGTAGCCTCAACAGTGCTCCGCGCCGACAGCGTTGCGTCAAAAACCTTTCACAGCCAGTAAAAAAAGATGGCAGCTTGCAGAGGACTTAAATCGGACATGTACGCGCACACTTGCCGGAACGTCTTGTTTTGGTTTCGTCTCAATATTAGCGATAGGTGGATGTCGCACTCATCTGTTGATCCTAAAAGTGGCTCAGTCTGGATTTCAAAGAATAATCATAGAAATCGCAACACTATAGTCAATGATGATAAAAAAAAACATTCACGGTGCCATTTTACTTTGTCCTCCATAAAACAGGTAAGCTTTAGTTGGGAATACGTGAACTGGTCTGGCTTTTTTCATTTTTATTAGTGTATATTACCATGGTATTTGTTACTCTATACCATTTCTTTGAAGTGTGAATTAATGGAAATAGCAAAACATGGCAAAACAGCGATTTCGTAGAATCTACTGATTTTTGTGCAAATCTACTGACTTTTTGGGGATCAATCTGCTGACTTTTTTTTCTCCGTCTGGCAACACTGACTGTAGCGCACATCAAAGACAAAGAGATTTTGACCCCCTCGCGCGAGGTTACATCGTCTGTCACGCGAGTTGTGAACCCGCGAATCGCGGGGTTACGGTCCCACGTTTGATGTCTGTGCAGGTGGCGGGAGACGTCGAAAAAGTTGGAAAGGCCGTAACGATGTAAAAGACAAAAACAAACACGAAGAGCTTTCTCCTGCCCTGGAGAAGAAGAAATACACGATGGAAGGCGACGGAGAGCCTACTCGGCGTTGTCTTACTTGATATTTGCCTTTCGTATCTTTGTACATACCTTGCGCGTTTTTCTAGTGGTTTTAGTGACCGGTCATACAAAAAAACGTGTTTTCTTTTCGGCTATTGTCCCCTTCCTGATGTTTTCTATTTTGTTCAACTTGCACTCTTTATGCTGCTGAATGTTCTGCTCTTATTGCTCCAGTTACTGTATTATACTCATAGTTTTAAAAACTAACGAGTAATTAAAGGAATCCGTTACCAATTTGTTGTTACGAAATTACATTACAAATTTTTTCCGAAAAAAGTAACGTGGCAATTACAAAATCACCTGAAAATCAGCAGAACCCATCCTTTGGGAATGATTATCTACGTTAATGCGAATAGCATCAAACGGTGCGAAGTTATGCGCGTTCGTCACGTGGCCGGCACACTCTAGATACGCCAGCCCACTCTTGAGGCGATTCTAAATTTGTTGACACTTTCACAGCCCAGCGCACGATCTCCGCAGCCCAGCACGTGCGTTTGTGTCACTTAGGAAGGCGATCAAAGCACGCGCCATACGCACAAACACTCAAAATGGTACCGACCAGACTTTCTGGCGTCTCAGCTAGTCTCAACCAACGGTACTCTAAACGGTTGTTTATATCTTTACCATAGGACGCGCTTACAGCGCTGTCACAGCTACCGGTGCGCGCGCGTTCCATGCACGAGGGCTCATTCCGCTCTCGTGAGGCTGAGCTAGAGGTCTCCCGAGCGCGGGAGAGGGTGAGCTAGAGGGAGAGGGTGAGCGCGGGAGAGGGTGAGCTAGCCCTCGTGCATGGAAAGCGCGCGCACCGGTAGCTGTGACAGCGCTGTAAAGCGCGTCCTATGGTAAAGATATAAACAAATGTTTAGAGTGCGGTGAATGACTGCCTTCATAGCTCTGTGGTTAGCGCGTCTGCCTGCTGATCAAAGGGTCAGCGGTTCGAATCCCAGCCGGCGCCGGTCTTTTTTATTTATTTATCGACCCGCGGCGTAAGAGGTTAGATAGCCAGATAGATAGATAGATAGATAGATACATAGACGAAAAGTGCGTGAAGTATCCAAAGAATGCTATTCGCATTAAAAAGTAACAGATTACAGGTAATCCATTACTTGTAACGAATTACTTCCAAAGTCTGTATGCAGGTACCTTCCCGGTATTGAAAGCATGGTTGCAGTCGCGATGGTTGCACAATTCACAGAGCAATAGAGACGCAAAACATGTCCCATCAAACAACATACCGCATCTCAAAAAAGAAAAAAAAAGATTACGGTGAATGATATATATATATATATATATATATATATATATATATATATATAGAAACTATGGCTCCTGGTTTGGGCGGAAGATGAGAGAGTTCAGCGATGCGTAGTTTATTTTAAAAGTAAAATATATATATATATATATATATATATATATATATATATGAGAGCATGTTGGCTTGGGGGCCAAAGGCGTAGAAGACAGATATGCAGGGTGACGGTGAAAACGAACCAGGAGGATTTTATTCGACGTTTCGACCTGAGACAGGTCTCCTGACGAAGACCTGTCTCAGGTCGAAACGTCGAATAAAATCCTCCTGGTTCGTTTTCTACATATACATCATATATATATATATATATATATATATATATATATATATATATATATATATATATATATATATATATATATATGCAGGGTGACAGTAGAAAACGAACCAGGAGGATTTTATTCGACGTTTCGACCTGAGACAGGTCTTCGTCAGGAGACCTGTCTCAGGTCGAAACGTCGAATAAAATCCTCCTGGTTCGTTTTCTACCGTCACCCTGCATATCTGTCTTCTACGCCTTTGGCCCCCAAGCCATCTATATATATATATATATATATATATATTTTATATATTTTATATTTATATATATATATATATATATATATATATATATATATATATATATATATATATATATATATATATATTTTACTTTTAAAATAAACTACGCATCGCTGAACTCTCTCATCTTCCGCCCAAACCAGGAGCCATAGTTTCTTAACAGACCATTATCTCAGTCTATATTTATAGCTGAGTTTCTGAAAATTTAAATGGGAACACGAGGCTTGGTTTCGACCGTCTTTGGTGGCTGGCGTTATTCAGATGCATGTAATGAATGAGGTCCACCGGCCGCCATTTTCCCACAAAAAGTTTAAGAAAATCGGTTCTAACTTTTTAATAAGATTGTGGTTAGTTCTGGAATGTTGGCATCTTGTGCAGACCGCCAGGCTACATTTTTGAGGATAATAATAGCTCGGTAATGCGTAGCTTATTTTTCTCAAAAAAAAGAAGAAACACTAAATATTTTGACGTGGGACGCTGAACTGGAACGAGTCCCGCTTCGAGAACAAGCCTCGTCACAGCGTCTCCAAAGGTGCGACCTTACGTCAGTTGTTTAATGCAAAGTAAATCGGCTGACGAAATCTTCCTCTAAACACCTTCGTGACCGCCGAATGCCTCGCACTCATAACAATAAACAAGCTCAACGAGCTAGGTTTGTTGAGTACACGGCAAACGCCGGCATCCAGCTTTGTTATCGTTCAATGACGCGTTTACTGTTGAGGATTCGTGGGCGGACCCGCGGCGGCGGAAAGTGGATTGAGGAGCCGGGTGGCGAAATTGACTTACTGCTGGCAGATAATCTGGATATGGAACCAGGACTGACCCAAATTTTCCGCCAGTGACGAGTAGACTTCACCACCAACTTGCCGCAAAATCCAGGTTCTGCCTGCGCAGATTCGCCCGCGAGTCCACAAGTGTAAACGCGTCATTAAACCAAAGAGAAAAAGACAATCTCAGTATGATTTTTGAAAGCGAAATAATGGCTCTATTTACATCATTTCTTTGTCAAATAAAAAAATAGAGTCGATAAATATACTATTGCGTCACACTTTCACAATCAACATTTCAGGCGTCAATCTCTCATCGGTTGGAGAGATTCCAAGCAACGGGAGCCAAGAAATGGAGTATAACTCGCTGCGTTCCTGGGCGGGGCCTAGAGCGGGCTACCTCCACAAAAATTACGCGCGACGGCGTAAAGATTGCTCCAAACTTTGTTTTTCTTTTAATTTACAAATAAAATTATGTTTTTCTCTGGGTCATTCAATCTTTTCTTAATTTTAGTTTTTTTTTGTAACTAGCTATAGAAGTGTTCATTAATTTGTGTGTCATCTGCATCCTCAAAACGCTTAGAAAGTCTCTTCTATCACAAAGAAAGCGATCATTTATCACGTATCCCAAACAACATGCACACCGGATACGTAGCACGCCCGCCATTCTGGTACATGCAAAACTGATCACCTCATCCTCAAGCATACGTTTTTTCTCTTTTTTTTTACTAGATATTTTTGCAGTTTTCCTATTATCACCACTTCCCTCCTGTACAGTTTGGGTGGTCGACGGCCGCATGTGCTCAAGCGCTGCAGCTCACAGCAGCTGGAGCGAAATCTCCCACTGCGGAACTAAGTCATCCTTACTCAATCCCCACCCTTGCCTGTTTCGTTCTGAGAAAGCATCCTACCGGCGTGCAGTCACGCATGATTACTGTGCGAGTGACTACTACTACTGCGATATTAAAAAGGTTTTAGAATAAGGGTCTCCTACGCTTTGGGCCTCCCTCAAATTGTTTAAGGCGTCACAGCGGGCATGCGCAGGATCTTTGTTTACGAAGCCCTGGGTTGTTTTGGAGACTCAAACCTTTCGGGCCCCTATTCTAATGCTCCATATTGAGATGGAATGTTACTCACTTTACACAGGCTTACTCTCACTATCCTACCCAAATATAATCGTTCGCAGCCCAAATGTCCGAGAAGCGTCATTGCCTCGGTGTAATTTCAAGGATAAAAGTAGAGCTTCCATTTTCACCCTTTCCTTCCGAAAATTTAATGTCGTAGTAAAGATAACGGCATTGATGTCGTAGCCTTAGCAACTGCCCGATTATGACGATATTTAAACGCAGCTAATAGATTGAACACGAACACTGCCTGAACACTCGGATTTGGACTCGTAAGAGTCAAAGCCGCGACGAGAATTCAAGTAGTGTCTCGTGTCATATCGCTGCAGTGACGGGAACAACCGAGCTCAGCACCTGCCGTGTGTTTGTCCAACTCCATGGCGCCTTGATATGACGAACATTTACAGCATATAATCGGCCACAGATTTTGTGGACCACCATGCTGTCTGCAAGTTAAAGGGTTAGCTCTGCTCGTTTGTTTTTAGATTTCTTCTGCAAATGTTGTTGCGTGGGGATAAAAAAAGTAACAGGTGTTTCGTAGGATATGAGCGTCAGCAATTAATTCTAGGCGGTACTTAGCGAAAAACCGAAAATGATTGCACAGCACCTTTAAAGACTCCATGCTTGAAGCGGTGCTACACTCGCTAAAGTTATTTTCTGCAGAGGAGAAACCAAACGCCCATTAAGGCTGGCTAACTTGCGCCGTCTAAACAAACATACAACGCAATTTACTAATCTGCAGAGAAGCATGCATGCGTAATCCGTTCAGTCTAGTCCTTTCGCCTTTGCAACCGTTCCACTCTCCACGCAGTTACGCATCCAACATTATTAATTAATCTGCTTCCGCCGCGACTTTCTAAAAAACATTTATTCTAAGTAACTATCATCTTGCTTAAACTATAAAGAACAGTTAAGGTTTGTCATCTCGTAACTTCCGCTCGAGCAGCTTCGCCTTAAATAATTAGACTGTGCCCGTGCCATTAAAGGGGCTGTGCAACGATACTCAGTTGATATTTTTTTTCATTTCACACGAGCTTACTGCACCAGGGGGACCCAAGTAAATTCGCAGGCAATTCCACTGACAGAGAAACTTCTTTGTTGCGGTGTAATTACAAGAATTAAAACGAGCGTTTTTGTTTTATTTCTCTTCTGCAAAATTTTATAACGTAGCTCGGAGGTTCAAGCGTTTCTACGGTCTCCCGATCGACGATATTTAAAGAGAAGGATTGTTCAATATCATAAACACAAAGAGGTCAACAAGCAACTTAGATGTAATTTCCTACTTCTCGAAAAAAGGAAAGGGGTGTAGTGTTGGGAACCAGAACCTACAAAAAGGAGAATAAAGAAAACAGATAGGATAAAACAAAAACGAATACACACAATGTAAACCAAGGTTTACAGTACTTCAGATAAATGAATATTAGTGAGGTAAACCATGAGAACTTTTCTGACCTTATGTCCTTCCCTCCTGAAATATATATATATGAGAGAGAGAAGGAGAGAAAGAAAAAGGAAAATAATCGAAAATATTTTGATGATTGAACGTACTTGATCGAATGAATCAATATCTTACGAAACCACCTGAAACCAAAATAAACGGTGGAGACAGGTTGTGTCGAGCTCCTGGCTCCGCCGTTTACTTTCGCTTTCGGGGGTTTCGTAAGACATTGATTCATTCGATCAGTATGGTTCAATCATCATCATATTTTTGATTATTTCCCCTTCGGAGACCGCCGCACGATGATGAAAAATGCCCCTTGATTATATATATATATATATATATGTATATATATATATATATATATATATATATATAATATATATATATATATATAATTGAAAAGGACAGAAAACCCTTGGGGGAAGCAGCAGCAACGGACGGTTTATTCTTCGACGTTTCGCCTCCTTCGGCGAAGTGAAGAGCGTCGTCAGGGAGAGATGGAGGAAGCCCGGCTACGAGGACTTTGAGTCAACAACACGGAGCGTGCACCTCCTACTTCACGAGCGAGTGTCGGTGAACGCCATCCCACAGCAGCTCTGCATTCTCGGTGTGGACGTCCTCGTGTCTGTACCGGGTCGACCACCTACCTGCCTCCGCTGTGGGCAGGTGGGACATATGCGCCGACAGTGTGAGACGCCTTGGTGCGCCAGGTGCCGAGGTTTCGGTCCCAGTGCCGACGCCTGCGTCCCCACATACGCGAGCATGACTCGGGTAACCGGGGCTGTGGCTCGGAACACCAGTGAGTTGGGCGCCGTTATGGATGAGATGGAAATGTCCGAGACCAGCCCGTCCAGGCAACTGCCTCTTAAAAAAGACTTGCACCTCGGAGAGAGCTGGAGGTGGACACTGCAACAACACCGGCGGAAATCCCGTGCGCGGTGCCGGTCCACTCGCATCCAGCAGTGTGGAGCCGGGAACGCTGGACGGCCGCCAGAGATGGCAGTAATGACATTACTGTAATGAAATTACAGTAATTAAATTACTTTTTGGAGTAATAAGTAATGTAATGAATTACTTATCTAGGCTGGTAATTTAGTAATGTAATGAATCAGTTTCAGGCAGTAGTTTCGAGAAAATTACTGCCCCTAAGCTGACAGTGCTGTGGGAGCTGCAAGCTAACCAGAACCAATCAAACACGTCTTTTAATCACGCGTCCCGTCCCTTTCTCTGCGCATGAGTATGATCGAGAGCGTGGTTATGTGGCGAACGATAGACGTGTGACTGCTCCAACAGACACGTAGCTTCCACCGTTCATCCCTAAGCTGGCAGTGCGTCAGCTTAGGGATAAACAGCTCATAGGCTACAAGGCGACGGGCACATCACCAGTGAGTTAAACCGTAACTTAAAACCTGAGAGGACAGGACAAACAGTTCCCAAGCTTTGTACTTTCGTCAAGCAAGGTCAAACCGTAAGCTTCGACCATTGTGAACAACAAACGACCGGAATAAATAGTTAATTCCAAATACCTTGTCAAAGCCCCAGAACGTTTCGTGCGCCTTCGAGCAAAGCAGGTGCCGCTCGTGTTATGCCTCGCTGCCTTCTCCTGGGAAGTTCATTCGGGAGTATTCCTACAAGCATATATCGCCCCCCGTTTGTTGGGTCCCCAACTCGCGACGCTTCTGCTTAAGAATTATCTGGGCCCCTTGTGTGACAATGCGCAAAAAACTTGGACTCTTCGGGTGCTTCGGAAAAATGCTCCTTGAAAACTTTTCTTGGCAATGCAATGGAGGGTGCAGGCACGCGTTCCCTCTCCCATTTTGAGCGCTGAATAAAGCTGTGCGCGGGCTCTCCTCCTCTCCACTGCACTGCCAAGAAAAGTTATCGCCGAGTATAGACGTTTTCTGTTTCCTGTCGTTCTTAGTTACGTGAGTTCCGTATCTGGTATGCGGGATGAAAAATAATAAAACATTTTTACCTGGAATATGTGAGAAGATATAGGTGAGGCAAAACAAGAATGTGCAACAATCACGAATTTATCGTAAACACCCTCCAGTGGCGTGGAGAGATCAAAACGATGTTTTACCGCATACCAGAAGTGACGACATTCAAGATGGCTGCGCCTTTGTGGAAAACGTGTATAGTGCTCTAGGGAGAATAGAATTTGATTGCGTCGAAGGCGGAAGGGAAACGTTTCACGTGACGACTCCTTGTAAGAACGAGCTGCCGTTGCCCGGCATAACAAACTGACACGGACTACAGCTTCTAAATCAGGAAGACAGAAACATATCACCCTTTTAGTAAGAACCTTCACCGATGAATGAACAGCGAAACCGGTGAGTGGACTGTCTTTCTGAGTCCCATCTAAAGAAGCTATTCATCATGTTTAACACTTATATCGTGTGCGCCAGCAGAACCACTGTTCATTATGGCTCACTCTGGGGCACATGAGGTTGTTGCGGTGTAAACAGGAAGATCTGAGTTTTGGTACATAGAGACCAACTCAACTCTCTGACGTGACATCACTGCGGTGGCGCTGCTGTCGGCCCTGCGCATGCGCAGCGCCTCGCTTCTCCCGGATCTGGTTCCTGCACACGCGCTGTGTGGGCAAACGAGGCTTTTTTTTGTAGCCTCTGTGTTGGTGTATGCTGTAAATAAAATGAGCGCGAATTACTGCTTCAAGGTATTCAAAAGTAATGTCAAAGTAATTTCAAAGTAATTTCATTACTTTTGGAAAGTAATTGTAATGTAATGTCATTACCTTTAGTCTGCAGTAATTTGTACTGTAATTTTAATTACTTTTTGCAGTTTTCAGAAAAGTAATTAGTAATGTAATTTAATTACTCTTTAAAAGTAATTTTGCCATCTCTGACGGCCGCTCCATGGACGAAGAGCACCAGAAGACGGAGAAACCAGTTTCGGGGGAAGCGAGCGGCACCGAGGAGACTGGGGACCTTGATGGGGACGATCGGGACGAAGACGCGGAGGTCGGCTGTTTGCCCCCTGGCAGCGGCAGGGCAGATTGAGGAAGACTCGAAGCCCGGATGCTCCTCGGCTCCCACCCCCAACCCCTGCTTTCGCCGGTCTGTCGGGACGTCCTTGACGAGCCTCCTCGGTGGAAGCTCCCCTGCTGCCGACGGTTGACCTTCCTTCCCCCGTATGTATGTGCGGTAGAGAGGTGGCCGAATTTTCGCGAATGGACTGAGTATTGTTTATGGGTTTCGTAACTCGCCAATTTTTATTTCTATATTGTGACAATGGCTACTAACGCTTCTTTCTTGCTTGGTGATGTTGACGATACTTTTAGTTCGCAGTCAAAATGCAGTTATTATGATTCGGATTCTTTTAAACACTTCAATCAACTGCGCGATAAAAGACAATTTTCTTTGTTTCATTTGAACGCGCGAAGTTTAAGAAATAAACACGAATGTGTTGACATGTTACTCGATCAGTTAAACCATAATTTTGATATTTTAGCTTTTACTGAAACCTGGTTTTCAAACGACTACGATGTCGTTCACTTCGCGGGATATGGGTGCACGTCAATGATCCCGGGACAATATGAGGAGGGGGTGTGGCGCTGTACGTAAAGTAACACCTAGATATACATGTCGTGCCGGAATTCTCTATAATTAACCCCCATTATGAGTCTCTCATGGTAAAGTGTGCAGGTACCATAGTTGTCGTTGTGTATAGACCTCCTTCGGGTACAGTAGCCACGTTTTTAGAATTCCTAGAAAACATGCTGGAATGGTGCGCCCAAATCGGTGAACATACTATTATTTTTGGTGACTTTAATATAGATGTATTATCGGCAGATCCAGCCAGACAAAGGCTTCTTGATGTTTTTCATTCTTTTGGTCATGAAAATGTAATTCATGTCCCGACCAGGGTGACGGAAATGTCTCAGACCTTGCTTGACCTGTGCTTTACAAACTGTCAGGTGAATGAGCTAGAGGCGAATGTTCTGCTATCGGATCTCAGTGACCAGTTACCTATTTTTATTTTTTTACCACCTTGTTCAACACAACGTAAAGAACCCACAAGTCATGCACCCATTATGTATAGGGGCATTAATGATGAAAATATTATGTTGTTTCAAAGTTTAGTCGAGGAGGAAAACTGGAGCTTCGTTGTTCGGTTGGATGATCCCATTGCAGCATACGACTTTTTTTCTACAAGAATTAAGATGCTATATGATCAAGCGTTTCCAATGGTTCCATTTAAAAGGAACAGGAAGTCTAGAAAGCCTTGGATTGATGCCGCACTTCTTAGGAGAATAAAAGAACGAGATAAGCTCTTCGCCCTTTTTATAAGAACAAAACATCCGGATTATCTAGCTGAATTTAAAAAGAGCAGAAATAAACTAGGCGCTGATATTAAACGAGCACGAAATGTGTATCATGAAAATAAGTTCGCAGATATATGTAATAACCCCAGAAAAGTGTGGAAAAATGTAAACGATCTACTTTCTAAAAGCGAAAGAAAAAATATTTCTGAGCTTATAATTGAAGGCATGTCCTGTACAGGGGTTAAGCTTGCGGATAAATTTAATGCCCACTTTTTGATGTCCGGTGCTTCCCCTAGCAATGTCATTAGTAGTTGTGATTACGAATCTTACATCTCACCGGGTATTGAGAGTTCAATGTTTTTGTTTCCTACCACTGATACCGAAGTATACAGCCTAATACACAAACTTAAGAATAACAGTGCTTGTGGTGAAGATGGTATAAAATCCCAGCCTATAAAAGCAGTTGCTCACTTAATTAGTGGGCCAATCTCACATATATGTAATCTAATTCTGAGTACCGGCATATTTCCAGATAAATTAAAGATAGCAAGAGTGTCGGTGATTCACAAAGAAGGTGATAAAAATTACCTAAATAACTACAGACCAATCTCCGTTCTTCCCATTTTTTCCAAACTCATAGAAGGAGCTATTAATGCACGACTAATACATTTTTTAAACAAAATAATGTTATGGCTGAGCAACAGTACGGCTTTCAGAAGCAAAAATCGTCTGCTAAACATCAAAAATAAAATAATTGACAATTTCGAGCAGAAGTTATATACAGTAGGAGTGTTTCTTGACTTCAAAAAAGCTTTTGGTTCAATCAAGCGTCATATTCTTTTCGGAAAATTGTCCAAATATGAAATTAGGGAATTTCGCTTAGTTTAATAAAAAGCTATTTATCAAATCGTTCACAATATACAGACATTAGTCACGCGAGGTCAAATATGGGTCAAATAGAATACGGTGTCCCGCAAGGGTCCATTCTTGGCCCTCTCTTATTTTTAATCTACATAAATGACATTATAAGAATACCTCAAACACCAGATATAATTTTATATGCTGATGACACAAACGTATTTTTTTCTGGAACAAGCCTAGAAATGCTTGAGCACGAAACGAACGCATGGCTTGAAAATTTATCATCGTGGCTTAGAGTAAACAAAATTCAATTAAACACGAAAAAAACAAAGTATATTATATTTCGACCACGAAATAAATGTATTCAGCAGGAGATTCAAATTCAATTTCAAAGCGAAATCATCGAACGTGTTATATCACATAGGTTCTTAGGTGTTCAGTTTCATGAAACTCTAAATTGGTCTTTCCATGTGCAGAGAGTAAGAACGGAAATCTCACGCTCTATCGGGATTATCTATAGACTTAAAAATGTGCTGCCTCACTGGGTAAAAAAACAACTATATTATACCTTAGTTCATTCACGTCTTCACTACTGTCTCCTTGTATGGGGGACCACAGTAAAAACAAATCTAGAAACCCTGGACATATTACAGAAAAAGGCCCTGCGCTTGGTCGAAAATGCCCCGTACCGGAGTCACTCAGCTCCGCTCTTTAGAAAGCACCTCTAAAGTCACAGGGCGTTCGCACTGTGACTTCGAAGCTTTTGGGCTCGGGTCAGGAGTGCTGCAGTGCATGCGGTAGACCTTGGTAAGGCTTTGCTAGAACTGCCTAGCGATACCTACAAAAATACCGATTATTTTTAACCGCGTTTTCTTTACTTTAAAAGTAAAACAAAGGCAATAAACCTTCCAGTGTATGACGCAACAGACAACTTAGATACATTGAAATTAATTGCCTTGTGTCCGTTCTATGATTGATTAAAATTACTGTAGCCCGAGCATCCAATGTCCTGGCCACGAAAAATGGTCTCCGCTAGGTTATTGATGATGATGTTTCACTAGCGCAGTGTCGTAACGCCGATTACATGTTGTTTCCTAATGATATACCCGAGACTGACAACAAATAAACCGAACAACACACACACGGTTTCCGATCACATTCATCGGATACATTTTTTTCCTTCTTCTCCCCAAAAACGTTTTTTTTTCTTTTTTCCTTTTGTGTCCTGTAATTGTTTTTTTCGTTCTTCGGGAAAGACGACACGCGGGAACTTTATTTATGAAGAATAAATAGCGCGAAGGACAAACAAGGACACGCATACATAGACGGAACTGGCGCTACGTATTCTTGTCCTTCCTTGTCTGTCCTTCGCGATATTCATTATTTATTATACTTATCCAACTAGCCCACCTGAATATTTGAGAACATAAAACGTTTCAGTTTCTACCGCGCCCCCACAATTAGAAAAAAATCGCGAACAAAAAAAAAACAAAAAACGTGTGCTACTCTATGCATTAACTCATCTTTTTAAAGTAATGCTAAGAAAGCGTCGGCCGAGCGTTGCGTCACAAACACAATAAAAAAATTAATGTTGTTGTCCTCATCATGGCCATGCCTCCATTATGGCCACTGATCCTAATGAGAATTTGCTGGATCGCACTTCCTCCGCTCCGCGACTACCTCCGCTAGGAGTTTCGAAGCGGCCATCTTGGGCATGTGTAAATCTTCCGGGTAAAACGCTGCAGAGGCTGGGCGGCTACGTGCTAATGGACACATGTTTTGCTCGTGCGCCGTCTTTCGCCGAGGAAGTAATTGAAATCGCTGTGTAAACTGCCGTAGCCTGCCTTTGAACGCCCATAGTAATTTTTTTACGTAAGCACAGCATCGCTGGAAAAAGGTGCAATCGTCAAACGCATCTCGCGGTCAGGCGCCATGATCAATGGACATACCTTGGCGCGACAAAGAGCTGCGTCAACGCGCCTTCGCACGTTTGGATATTGATCAAGAATCGACGCCTTGTGGATGTGTTAATCTTTCGGGAATGTTTTGAAGCTGTGTCGCGCGTACATGACTTTACTGCATATTCGCGACTCCAGCGACCTATAGGGAAGGCCACTATTGGGCAAATATGGCGGTCTAATACAGGCCGTGCCCTGTCATGTGCCAGCTCGCCGCACAACGCTTAGGCATCATCAAGCAAGCATGAGGCACAGAATGGTTTGCCCCGCTTTTTATCCTGCACGTTTCGAACCTGCGGCGATGATGTTGGCATAAGCGAGCTTCCAGATGCTCGACTTTCTTTGAGTAAGCGATGAAAGGACTGCCCACTGTCTTTCCACGGTGCTGATGAACGTTGAAAAACGCGGAACGTCTGGTTGACGCGGCTGCGTAGGGTAAGTGCAGAGCAACCTGGGTAACAAGCTGATACTACAGTTTTGACACAGTCACCGGGACATCTGTTCTATCGCGCAAAACACCGACAACATGGAATCACGGAAGCCGCAAGAGACGGGCAGAAATCGCGCAAGGATCTGTTCCGGCCAGTTCAGTGTTTTTCCGCTGGGTGCCGTCTGTTTTAGTCTTTATTGTTTGGCTCTGGAGAGCCGCGGCAGCGCGGCCCTGCAGAACCAAAAAATAAAGCTGGAGTTGCAAATATATGTATCGGTCGTGGAGTTGTGGATTGTCTATTTGTTGTCTCGAGTTACTCTCACGGATCAATCAATTGTTTCTATCAGTAAATAAATTAAATAACTATGTTGCCTAATAGGCACTATCAACCATGGCAATGTTCGAAGTCTACTCGAACGGATCCGAATTAGTCACATCGCATGGCAACAAAAATAAAGCAACGCAGTGGAGGAGGAATAAACTTTATTGTGCCCATATATCAGTCTTTATATGGTTCCGTTAGTCCAGGGCAGTGTTGGCGGTAACGCGGTAACAACTAACGGAGTCACCGGTAACGCGTTGCTTTTTTCGGTAACGTAGTAATGTACCCGTTACTTTTCCAAAATAGTAACAGGTGACGCACTTACGGTACTGATTTCAAGTAATTCGTAACGTAGTTACGTTACTCGTTACATCTTTCCCAAGACCTGAAAAAAGTACAGTTCATTTCTTTTCGTGCTTTTCATACTTCGTTTCACCTTAATTCCAAACGCAGACGACGCTACAAGCTGATGGTAGCAATCAGAGAGAGTCAAAAGGGCACCATCATAGGGTTCGCCGTGTTTCTGTACGAGATCTATCATCGCTGAACCAATCAGAAACAAAAAAGGCCCTATGACTTGCGCTTTTGATGCTTCATGATCGGCCCCGTTAGCTCGTAGAGTCGGCTGCGTTTGAACTGCAGCTGAAACGAAATATAGTCCTTGCAGAAATCGCCTTCTGCACGCCGCCATCTTTGTCTTCTTGCCTGTGGAACGCCTTGTGAGCATGCGCCGTTGCTCTACTGTGCGGTGTATCAGACGCTGAGCGTGCGTCCACAGTTCAGTGACTCGGCATTTTCCGCCCGGGTGATAAGAAATGCAAAGGTCTATAGGCGCCATGTCAATCATTATTGCACTCATTCCATGTACCTTCAAAATGTTGCCTGACTTTTCCCACGCAAAAAGTCCCGCCAAAATTTTAAAAAAAGCACGACGCCCACACCTTTTGTTTTAAAAACAAAAAACGCTGTCACCAAAAAAAAAATGGTGCTAACGTCAATTTCTGTAGTGACAAAAGAATAACATGCATTACTTTTTATTGGTAACGGTAACGGTAAGGCATTCCTTTTATTTTGAGGTAACGTAGGTCGGTAACGCGTTCGTTTATTTTGCAAATAACGAGTAAAGTATTTCGGTAATTTTTTTTGGTAACGCCTGCAACACTGGTCCAGAGCCCCAAGGCTGTCAGCTGTTAGCCTCGTTCGCTCGATCAGCTTTCGTTGATCGACAGCCGACGAGATGAGCAGTTCGGCTTCCCAGTTCTTGAGGGTGGGAGCAGGGTGGGAGGGTAGGGGGAATGCTGGGCTGTACCGAGCATTGTGTAATGAAGATGCATGCAGCGCTGGACAGAAGTTAGGTTTTCGAGCGACACTGCAAACTAGTTTCTGGCACGGGTGGCCACCAGTTCCACATAGGGCGTTTGGAACTGGTGGCCATCGCAAATTTTTTGAAGGGTTAACGAGGCATATTGATTCTTGATCGGTATCCAAGCGTGTGAAGGCGCATTGACGCCGCCCTTTGGCGTACCAAGGCATGTCCTTTGGTTACCCTACCTGACCGCGAGTGGCGTTCGACGAGTTGTGCCTTTTTCCTGCAGTGTGGCGCTTTCGTGAACATTTCCATGTGTTCTCAAATTCAACTGAAACCGTTTACACAAGCTTTTGTTTAAAAAAGATTCCTTGGCGAATGACGGCGAACGATCACGAAACGTGCCTTTCAGCACGCAGTCTTTGCAACGCTTCACCCGGCAAATTTACACGCCCAAGATTGCCGATCTGCAAGCTCGTGTAGTTGCACTTGCACTGCAGCGGCCAGACGGGCATGCGAGATCCATCAGATTGTCAAAGAGATCAGTGATCATGGCCATGTCTCCATCATGCCCACGTCTCCATCATGGCCTTGGAGATCTTTCGCGCGCTGGCTGCGTTCCTCAGGCCGCTGCATTCTCCAGTAGAAACTGTTACTGTAGGGCGCTTGGTGGCGCTCGCAACCGAACCAAAATAAGGTCTTTAAACCAGACAACACAAAGAAATAGCCGCGAATTATAATCATCACCATTATCGACGGTCCACGGAACTTGGCCACATCGCGAAAGGTGCTCCCCTCCTCTCGCCGCAACACACAGACCTCTGGCAAGGAAGGAGTTGATCGAAATTTGAAGGTTTATATTTTTAAAGCGCGAAAGCTGTAGAACAAATGTCTGTGCACGCAAGTGAAGCTCAGGAAGCTGTTCTCATGCATAGCCACAGACATATGTCTATTCAAATTCAATTCAATTCAATTTTTATTCAAAATTCAAAATTATCACAGATCACACTGCATAAACCATCTGGATCCGTAGCCTATTTGGCTAGTCTTGGCTCCATTCTAAATGTACAAAAATAAATATTGCGGCGGTTACCTGGCACCCATGCATGTGCCGTACAAACATATTAGTCAGTGAAACATTGCTTCCAAATAAAATGTTTTAAGTGTACTTTTGAACGTTTTTGCTTTCTTTTATTGGGATGCATAAAGAATTCTATATTTTTGTTCCAGTATACTGTATCATCCTTTGACCATACACATTACGAGACAATGGAATGTTAAAATTGTTGGCGAAAACATTTCTAGTGACTCTTCCCGATTGTGAGAAAATGCTTGATGGTAGTGGTGTATTTGTTGTCAAAATTGTATGCATCATAACCACAGCTTTGTAATCTCGTACCAGGTGAAATGGCAGTATCAGTTGGCTTTGAAATAATGGAACGGAATGAGTATTATATTTTGTGTTGGCTAATATTCTGATTGCTCACTTTTGAAGTGTCATAACTGGTTGTATGTAGCTTTGATAGGTGAAACCCAGGATTCCACATAGTATTGGAGGTGAGTGTGAAAGATGCTAAAGTATATCAGCTTAAGCGTTTTACTATCAAAGTATTCACGTCTATGCCTGCCCCGCCGGCCCAGGCAGCATCCGCAGAGGTCAAATACAAATTTACGCTGATCCTTGCATTCTTAGGTATCCTCCAGCGAACCAGCATAAAGGACTGGAGCAGCGAATAAACATCACGAATCAACAGGGATCGGCTTAACTTTCTCTATTCCGATGATGAGAACAATGAAGATGCAAGCTTCATGCCGCGGGCTCAAACTTGACAGCGGGCGTTGGGACTATTCTGTTTCCCTTTCTAATTTGGTTATAAGCGCCGCATTCGAAGATCTAAAGAACTGGCTTGGCTAGCTTTTTCTGCTGGGCAGCCGAGCTAGGTGTATACTAGAACGGGAAGGTGTGCCCTCCAGCGGCCGTGTGAGTATCGCGATGTAGAAACACGCCGGTGAGGGCGCTGTGGGGCAGAGCGCGGCCATGCGACGGTAGGCAGAGGCCTGGCGGTCGCAGCATAGATGCTTTATTCAACGTGAAAATGGTCGTACACTTCGTTTGTTTTTGTCTGCTCGGTTGTGAGAAAGACTACGTTCCATCGTGTATCACATTATTGTGAAAAAGCGTTGACTTGCGCGAGCGGCAGGAGCTTATATTTAAAGTGCAAATGCCTTTTTGGAGCGGTCAGTTACTTATATAATGATAATCTCGCTTCTCTACATCTTTTTTTCGCTTTGAAGGGATAATTGTCTACCTCACCTTACAGACTAGCATTAAGAAAGCAAAGTTTAAGTATGATGTGACTTGCGATGCTTTCCTCTCCTCTTTAGTATCAAAGCTCTTTTAATTATATTTCCGGCAGCTGTACATTTTGCAGACCTTTAGATACCTAGCTTTTGTTCTTGTGTTAATAAAAATGTTGTGCTTAGCATGAAATAATGAAAACGACTTTTTTTATACCTGTGTATTCTCAGCCAAACAATTATAGACCAGGAAATGTCTGAATTCATTTCATCTACTGAGCATGCCATCCAATCAAAATAAACCCGAAGTCTGGCAAGATAAATGGAGCAACTTCAACTGCTGTATTCATTGAAGAGCAATCCCACTGTTATGTATGGCCAGTGGCGTCACGAGGTGAGAGCGGCACCCGGGGCGGTAGCCTGCCGCGACACCCCGCGACCGCGCACGCCCCACCCCCGCGCTCGCTGTCGCATAACCCACCGCGACTCCCCCCCCCCCCCCACTCCTCGTGGCCGCGCACGCCGACACCCCCTGAGCGCTGCGCGGGGCGGTCCGCCCCCGCCCCGCAGCACGGCGCCACTTGCGTATGCCGCAACGGGCGGGAGGACTAAGCGCGCGTTCACGAGCAGTGTGCTCGAGCGTGTGTTCCTAACGCCATCGGACGAAAGACCTGCCGGGCAGAACACCGTTCCTCACTATTAAATGATGTACATAGCAACTGGCGACGAGTAAGACGACGGACCTGCTGTCTCAGGAAAACATGGCTACCCGCGGCTCCATGGAGGAGTTCTCCGGAAAGGGCTAGTCGTCGTGGGTGGAGCGGCTACGAGATTACTTCGAAGCAAACGGCATCAGGGACGACCAAGAAAGTGCCGATGCTCCTGAAACTGTGTGGTCGACCACTTTTGAAGAGTGAAAGCACTGGTGGCACCAAGGACGCCGAAGTGAGTTTTCCTTCGAGGAACTCGTCACCTTGCTCCAAGTTGACTTCAATCCGCGCCCGTCAAGCTCTTCAGCCGGTGCAGATTTCGCGAAGAGACCAGCTAGCGGATGAGACCCGTGACTGCATGCGTTGCAGCACTGAAACAACTTGCTGCAGATTGCAATTTTGGAACGGTACAGTCGGCTGCGACCAGCACCTCTACAGCTGACCTGCCAGAGCGCGTTCGAACGCCGTGGAATCGGTTGGAACCACGGCAGGTGGTGCGGCTACCACCTCGATCAACGTGACAATGCTTCTATGGACATAATGCTTCGCGATCGTTTTGTTTGCGGGCTTCCGGGACGAACACCTGCAACAACGCCTCGAGGAACCTGACGTTTCTCAAGGCCTTTGATATAGCCGTACGAGCGGAGAACGCCAAGGACCATCAGCAACATATCAAGCAAGACTTCCAGGAAGTCAACAAAGCAGAAAAATAACGTCTGACATATCAATGGCAGCGACGAGGCCACTGCAGCATCTTCAACGCCGTGTTACCGGTGTGAAGAGCTCCCACAACCCGAGTTTTTGCAAGTTCCGCACGTCGCAGTTGCGAATCACTGCAAGAGGGTGGGTCATGTTGCAAAGGCTTGCATGGAAGAAAAAAGGCTTCTGACAGGAGCGCCGTTCACCTGGTTGACCCACAGATAATTTCTGGCTCGGCTGCTCAAGAGTCAAGTCAGTTAAGCTCACTGCATGACATCAACTCGTTGAGAGAGTAGGCCGACGACAACGGAAAAACTCGTGGTGAGCCTCCATGTGAAAGTTGTCCCTCTTCAATTTGAGAGTGGACTCAGGGTGGCATGCTCACTCATCAGCAGAAAACGTTTCGCGCAGCTTGGCCGGGCAACCGCCCAAGTTCTCATGCGATAATGTCGCCCTGAGCACCTGGTCGGGTGAAGGTCTGGAATCTCTGGGCACAGCACATGTGTGGGTGCAGTACAAGAGCTTCAGGTGAAGTTGCCGCTTCTCGTGATGAAGTGTCCTGAGCTGCAATCTGCTCGGCCGTAGTGGTTTGAACCTCTTGGTATCGGACTGAGCGGTGTTCATCAAATCTTGCACGACAAAAGCTTGATCGATGTCATTTAAAACACGCTCAATTTTGACGGTGATGAACTAGTACAAGGGTCCGGCAATGCGTCTGGGGCTGCAAGAAACTGTTACGCAGAAGTTTCTAAAAGCGCGAACAGTGCCGTTCGCACTGAAGCCAGCGGTTGAAGCAGAGTTGCAGCGCCTCACAGACCAAAGAGCGTCACTGGAGCCGACTCAACACTCAGAGTGGGCCACACCTGTCGTGGTGGTCCGGAAAAAGGACGGCACCATTCGACTGTGCGGGGACTACCAGCACTATCAACGCCGTCACCGCAAGGCTGCGTACCCTCTACCAACCATATCGAGAAGTGGTGGCAAAGCTCCGTGGAGGCAATATATTCTCCACGTTAGATCTTGCACAAGCTGCCAACAATTCAAGGTCACCGAGAGCACTGCTGAAATACTAACGATAAACACCATCAAGGGTCTCTTTCGGATCAAGCGCTTGCCCTTTGGATTGTCAGCAGCACCGGCAATTTTCAGCGGTGCATGGATACCGCACTGGCAGGGTTACCGAAGTCCAGCGCCTACCTCGACGATGTCGTCGTCTGTGACTCCACACCGAAGGAGCACGCTCAACGTCTAGACTCTGTCCTTTCGCGGCTCCAAAGAACCGGCCTGCGACTCACAGAAAGCCAAGTGTCGTTTCAAGGTGTCGCCGAAGTCACCTACTGGGGTACCGAATCGCTCGGTGGGATCCAGGCCACAGACGACGGCGGGGGCAATCGGAATTGCCCGAACCGACCTCAAAGCCACTCTAGAGTCATTCCTTGGAATGCTTGCATTTTACGATCGATTCTTGGAAAACAAAGCCACGGTGGCTATGTGCACTATACAAGCTGCTGGAAAAGAACGTTCCCTGGCGATGGGAGACAGCAGCGCTGCTGCTTTCCAAGAACCTCAAGATGCTGGTACTAGACAAAACAACTCTGGTTCACTACGATAACACAAAGCAGCTTATTTTGGGTGTGCGATTCTTCACCGTACAGCGTGGGAGCAGTCCTGGCTCAGGTAGATCAAGAAGCGGGGTAGATTCCATCGCGTTCAGCATTGAGGACACTGGGCGAGGCCAAGGCAGAATCTACTCAAAATTGGACCGAGAAGGATTGGCGGTGGCACTTCAGGGTCATTCATTTTCACCAATACATCGCCGGACGCAAGGTGGTGATTGTCACTGATCATCAACCCTTGCTCGGCATCCTAGGTTCCCGGACGCTGCACCCCTTGGTTCTCTCGCCAAGGCCACCACTGCTGGTGCGTTATTGCTATCGGCATACGACTACCAGTTGGTCTATGGACCAGGAAGAAGCCTTACGCAGAACGCGGATGCGTTAAAGTTGCCTACCCTATGCCCGACGGCGAGGATGAGCCGTATCCTCCGAGCGTGTACGCGCTGATGGTCTGAAGGCGCCCATGGGTTCACCCGCGGCGGCCAGCAGGATGGCACAAATGACACCAGTGGACCCACTTCTTTCCCGAGTTTTTCAAGCTGTACAGCGAAGAACTCTCACCGAGATACAAGAAGGCGATGCTGCATGCTCTTCAAAAAGAAAATCGCCGAGTTGTCGAACTTTGTAGCGAGGATTTCATGATCTGAGGGTCCAGGTCGTCGTCCAACGCTACGCGCACGAAGCTGTGGATCTGCTCCTTACAGGACACAAGGGGTGTGTCCATGAGTTAACAACTCGCAGCCACTTGCGGTGGCCAGCCATCGCCAAGAAGAGATTGAATCGACAGTTGGCTTAAGTGTGCTGCCTGTCAGGAGTCCAGAACGGCTTTCTCACAAGTTTGCTGCCAACGTGTGATCGACCGTCTCAGCGCAGGGATACCGTACACCTGGACTTCACGGGTCGCTTTAGAGGGCAGATGTTTCTCGTCATTGTAGACGCATACACCAAGAGTGGCTTGGAGGTGCGCTACACGACATCTGCCACATCCCGCATCTGATCATTCGAGAGTTGCGAGCTCTATTTGCAGCATTCGGACTACCAAGGAAGGTAGTGAAGCTCGAACAATGGATCTGTCTTCGATGATCAACATGACGAGCCGAACTTTTACCGGCAAAGTGAGTGCCGCCAACCAATTGTCCCCTACCATCTGGCTTCAAGCGGCAAGCTCAGCGGATGGTCTCAGAACTAAAACAAGAGATTGGCGAGGACTAAGGACGGACTTTTGTCATTGAGAGGTTCCGAGACTGCTTTACAAGCAACATACAACAGTATCTACGCTGTCAGCGGAAAAACAGCTGCCTTCTTGATGTTCGGCCGCGAACTGGCATTTCTGAAGTTAAGCAGGGCTTGATGCCGTCCCCGGAACGAGAAACGACAGCCGCTAGAAAAGATTCCTGCATCCAAAGCTTTCAGGAGGGGCCGAGTGGTTGTGTCGTCAACTTCCAGGGAACTTCCAGGTGAGATCGACGGCCCACTTGTGAAGAGATTGGCAACCGATGCTTGGCTGATAAAAACTGCTTGGGGGAGGATCACGGGGCACCTCAACCTTGCACACGTCCGGGCACGTAGCGGGATTGCTGTTTCGATGTGGGGCCCGCCCATGACCGAATTTTGTATGAGGAAGAGGGCAGAGGGAGGGCCCCGGCAAAATGGAAGATTTCGGAGGGGCCGGAGCCTGGGCCCGCCTGGCCGACGTGCCTGCGTCGACGTTCATCTTTGTCGACGTCGTCCGCAGCGTGGAAAATCGATGGTTCTGACCGCCCTGATGTCTATCGGCGCCCACAAGACGCTCCTCTGCAAGAAAAACCAGCAGCTGGAGATCCCGGATCTTTGGCAGCAGAACCACCAGAGATGAATTCCCCAAAGGACTCGACGTCCCCCAGACCGGTATGGTGACTACGTCTAAAGTTGGGGGGGATCGTTATGTATGGGCGCAACGGGCGCGGAGACTAAGCGCGCCGGGTTCATAAGCCGTGTGTTTGAGCGTGTGTTCTTGACGCTCTCGGACAGAAAGGAACCTGCCGGGACAGGGCCGCCTGTCCTCTGGTATTAAAGGTTGCAGCCCCACCGTGCGCGACGTTTTGTGCTGTGTTTGACGGCTTATATTTTCTGTCCTGTAGCGATCTACTGTCTTAAAGTTATCAGCAAAATTAAATACAGCTGTTTTTAACAATATTTGAATGTGTCTCGATATTACGGTCGCTGTTTAGTGGTTAGTTAGTTATCTAGCTTTTAAAAATTGCATCTAATATGGAAAAATACTGTGAGGTTATCTTAGTTAGCGTCGACCACGATGTTTACATGGCGAGCGTTCGGTTTGGACATAATGACTTAAAAAAGTAAGCAAGCCGGAACTGTTACAGAATAATGCATATTTTAAAATAACAAATACAGTTAAAAATGGTATTTTTCAGGTGCTATTCACGAACGGAATCCCGTCAAGTGATCAAGTAGAGACATTTAATTATGAAGCATCCTTCGATATTACTGAACTCCAGAGCTTCCATACTGTGTATATTGCATGTTAAAGAATGTCGTTGCCTCGAACTTTCCCACTTTCAGATTACGCATAAGTGGCATGTTGTCTCTGCATACAGATAGGCGTAAGCACCTGTTCAGGAGAAATAGCTCGATGTGCATTTTCCGACGTATGCCGCTTGGGAATACGCGATGAAAGGCAGAAAAGACGACAGATGTCAGGTAGAGCCACTAAAATGAGCTGCGCTTAGGTATCGGCACTCCGTTCCCCGACATTGTTGTAGGCGCCGCCATATTGGAGCTCTACCTGACATCTATCGCTTTCTGTCTTTTCACGTGGCATTCCAATGACATCGGAAAATGCACATCGAGCTATTCTTGAACGAAGTTGTCGCCATCTGTTACTATATTAGGCAATTGCGTAACTGAAAAGGAGGATTTGGTGCAATGACATTTCTTAACATGTAATATATCAATATGGAAGTTCTGAAAAATGTAATATCGAGATGTAACTTCATGGTAAATATGCTAATTTTGATTACTTGACAGGTTCCATTAATGGCACCGTAAAAAATACCATTTTTAACTGTATTTTATTGTTACAAATATGCATTATCTGTACAGTTCATTGCCCTTTTTTGAAATCATTATACACCAACCGAACGCTCGTAAAATATCCGTGATCACGATGGGGCATTATAACTCGAAATATTTTTTCTCTATATTAGAGATGTGGTCTTTTTTAAAAGCTTAATTAACTTAACCACTAAACATAATCGTAATATCGAGACATTAAAATGTTACGTGCTTTTCTTTAATTTTGCATTAACTTTATTATTATGAGACACATGAACAGAAAATATAAGCCGTCAACACAGCACAAAAACATCATGCACGGTGAGGGTTGCTGTAATACGGGGACGGTGTTCTGCCCGGCAGGTCTTTCATCCACGAGCGTCAGGCTTGCAACTCAAATACGGCTTATAATTTCTCGCGCTTGATCTCCGCGTTTTCATACGCCTGCAACGACATGAGTACCATACCGAATACGGGGCGTGTTCATAGAATTATCACTGGGTGGTTCATTGCCAAAGAATCCGGGATCTCCAGCTGTTGGTTTTCTTGCAAGAAGAGGCATCGCGGGCGTCGATAGACATCGGGCAGTCAGAACCATTGTTTTCCACTGCGGACGACGTCGACAAGATGAACATGTGCGAGCATGTAGAGGTGGCCATGGGGCCGGGCCCCCCTCGAAATCTTCCATTGCTGAGACACTCCTCTGCCCCACTCTTCCTCGCACAAAATTTTGTCATGGGCAGACACGAGCCGTCTGGCTACGTGCCTCGACATTGTGGTTTGAAAGTGCCTCGGTTCTCCCAAAGCATTTTTATCAGCCAAGATCGGTTGCAATCTGGAAGTGGGCCGTCAGTCCACCGATTCCCACAAGTTGACGACAACCACCGGCTCCCCTTCCTTCAAGCTTTGGATGGGAATCTTTTCTAGCGTTGTCATTTTCAGACCGGGGACGACATCAGTCTGCTAACTTTGTAGCCAGTTCGCGGTAATTTCATGAGCCTGTTTTCCGGTTGAAGTAGATGCTGTTGTATGTTGCTTATGAAGGTCTCGGAACTCTCAATGACAAAAGTCGTTCTTGTCCCTTGCAATCCTTGTTTAGTTCTGAGACCATCCGCTGAAGCAGCCCATTTGTGTAGCCAGATGGTGGGAGCACTGGTTACGTAATTCGTTTTCTGGTAAAAGTCGGTCATTATAGCGGCGAAGACGAATCATTGTCAGACCTACTACCTTCTGTTAATCCCGAATGTTCTGATAAGGCATAACGCTCTCGAATGACTGATGCGGATGTAGCGAATGTCATGTGGCATAAACCATGGTGTATGCGTGCAATGACGAGAAACGTCTGCCCCCTCTAAAAAAACCCGTGAAGTCCAGAATTGCGGTATCCCTGAGCTGGGAACAGTTCATTACTGATAACGTTGTCGCGGCGTGCCGAACCGGCGGGCAGCACACTTGCCAACTATCGATTCAATCTATCGCGATAGCTGTACACCACAAGTGGCTGCGAGCTGTTAACTTCTGAACGCAATTTGCTGTGTGTCCTTATGGGCTGAATCCATTGCTTCCGGCACGTGCAGCGGTTGGAATAATGGACCCCCAGATCAGAAATCCTCGCTGGCGTGAGCGTAAGCGATTTTCTTTTTAAAAAGCAGGAACATGTACGCCGCCTCGGGTGGAAGTTCCTCAACTGTACAGCTTGAAAAACTCCGGGCGAAAGTGGGTCCCCTTGTGTCATTTATTGCCATCCTGTGACGGTGATGAACCCATGGGCGCACTCAATCATCAGCACATCACCCGGAGGATACGGTTCATCTCGCTGTCTGGTAAAGGCGCTGGCTTTCTTTTATCCGCGTTATAATTCTTCGTCCGTAAACCAACGGCATGATCGTAGCCAAATAACAACGCGCCAGCGCATTCTTTGGCGAGCGGCAGACGCAGGCATCTGGATGCCGAGCAGGGTTGATGATCATCACCACGCCTTGCGTCCGGCGATGCCCGTGGTGAATGACTCGGTCACCCTGCTAATCTTCGTTCGGTCGGTACGGTGGATTCTGCCCGGTGATCTCGATGCGGGCGCGTGGGTCTTGCGCGCGCTCTTGTTCTACCGGTGGACAACTTCCGCGCTTATTGCGGTGATCCTGGTGCAGAATAGGCGCAGGCGCATTGTTCTGACCGGAGTTGTTGTCTGGTAAGCGTCTTGAAGTTTGTGGCAGGCGTCGCTGTACCGCTCGCCGGGGAGGCGATGCCTCCCACGGCGGGCTGTATGGGTGCGCAGGCCGCCGTTGACTGTTTTCAAAGAGTCGATCCGTAGATACAGGCGTTCCAGGATGACTTTAGGTGGCCTGGAAGTCGGTTCAGACGGTGATTTGCCCGCTCGGCTGTCGTCTGGATGACGCGGATTTTACTGGTGATTCGGTACCCCGGATGACTTCGGCGACAGGAACGACGCCCCGGCTTTCACTATCGCGGGCCAGGCATGGGCCGTGGGCTGGAGTCTGGGACGTTGGGCGATGTCCTGATGAACCTGGACGACGACGTCGTCGGAGATTGGGCTGATTGACCCCGGTGGCCGGTGTGTATCCATTACGCCGCTGAAGAAGACTAGCGGTGACAATCGAGGAACCCGGCCTTGATCGAAGAGACGCGATGGTATTTATCGACCGTCTGTTCAGCGGTAATATCGGTGACGGGCTGGCGGCAAGCTTGTGCGGATCTGGCGTGGGATATATTTGCCTCGCAGGCTTTGCCACCCTTCACGATATGTTGGTAATACGCGGCCTTTACGTGTGACAGCGTTGAACGAATAGCATGACAATCCCCGCATAGTCGATGGTGTAGTCTGGCCTCTGAGGAAGTGTTGAGTCGCTCCAGAGACACTTGGTCTGGTATAATTCTGCTGGCCATGGCCTCGGCCGCGAACGTATTCGCACTTGCGGCAAGTATGTGTTCTCTTGCGGCTCTGAACATTGCCCACTGGATCATCACCGTCAGAACAGACGTGTACAAACTGACATCGATCAGGCTGTCGATGCCGTGAACGCAGCTCCGATCCGGCTGCCAGAGTTCAGACCAGTGCAGTAGTAGTTGCAGCCAGAACGCGCTCATCTGAAGCAGCAGCCACTCTGAAACTCTTGCTGCGCTACGCATGCTGTGTAGAGACCTGAACGGAAAATTGCTCGGAACGCTGACGAAAGCGTTGCCTCAGCTGCGCCGAACATTTCTTCGCTGATGGTAATGCCGCTGAGTCCATCAAATTGAGGGGGACCTTTCACGTAATTTCCGTTGTCATCGACTACTTCTCAACGATTGATGAGCTTGGCTGACCAGGCCTTGAGCAGCCGAAGACCAGAATATCATTGGGTCAACCAGTATCGAGCCTTTTTTCTTCATGCGAGCCTTTGCAGCATGACACTCTTGCGATATCTGCTGCGGGCGATGCGAACTGGCAAAGGGAACGTGGGGCTCTTCTCGCGCAGCGACGTTGAAGATATTGCGGTAATCGTGCTGTTAATCGGGTATTTCTCTTTGTTGGCTTCGCGGAAGTCTGCTTGTGTTATTTTGATGGTCCTTTGGCATTCTCGCGCGCTCACTATCAAGGTGTGGCGTGGATTTCCGCAGACGTTGTTTTGGGTGTTGTCCCAGGCTGCGAACTCGCGAAGCGAATATGATAAGCAGGGCTTTTATTGTCCGTTGATCCGGGTGAGTAGTCTATATGAACAGCGTTCACGGCATTCAACCCAGGTCAGTGCTGGTCGCGGCCGACTGGCCGTTCCAGCTGATCACGACGAGTTCTTTAAGTGCTGCTGACCTCGGTGCGGTAATGCTCTTCGGGAATCTGCGCCGATGGCTTCGACGGCGGGTAGTCTGGCAGACAGGTGACGAGTTCTGAGAAGCTCGCTGTCTTTGAAGCAAACGCGAGTGCTTTAATGCGCAAAGTGGTCGGACACACAGAACGACGTAT